>PVKU01005140.1:0-129726 GCA_004027475.1 Anoura caudifer | reverse complement strand
TCACCGCCCCCCAGGGCCCCAGTCTGTGTGCACTTCACAGTCCTGTGGCTTTTTATCTCCAGCACAGGGTCGACTCCAGGTGCCTGAGGGCTTCTCCCACTTTGCTCGCTGACACAGCCTGGGACCTGGTGCAAGACAGCTTCCTAGCAACGCTGCGTGGACCAGGGTGCGGGGGCCAGCCATCAGGACTGCCCCGCCAACGCCATGAAGGAGTCGTGACAAACATTAGCCTGATCTCACTTAGAACACCATGCAAAACCCCAAACTAGACATCGGTAAACGAGTCCTTGAATAAAGGAAAGTGGCTGAGCACGGGGAGTCACAGAAATCCTAACCCGTCTCTGGGTCCCCTCAGCGCGCCCAGAACCCCAGCTGCGGAGCTTCTGCTCCGGTGCCTTTCCGAATCACCACCTCGCAGAGGCCAGGGCACCGTGTTTCTGACGGTGCAGAAGCTCATGCACGAGAACGTAGCCCCAAGTGCCAGAGCACTCACCAGAGACAAACCCTGAGAACGGCACAGAGCGCATGCTCGGCATCTCAACAGTCACACACTTCATAACCTTAGCAAAACCTGTCAATTATCAAATCCTTAATTTGCAGTAAGGTAGCTCACACACTCTTACAGAGTACCTATATTACGCAAATAATGAGACTGTTAAAATACTAGAAACTCAAGGCAGTCTCTACAAAGAATACTACTCTGCTTTCTCATCACATACGTCATCATGTTCAACTGCGTAAAAGTGCAGGTCTTTCATTTACTGAGAATGTCCCTGTCCCAGCCTGAGCAGGGGCAGAGGTCCTGTTTTTCTCATCACAGTATTTCAAGCATCCAGAGTAGCAGGTGGTCCCCTCAGGGGGCTCAGCACACAGTGCTGGCAGACGGGTGGGTGGATGGTGGGTGGGTGGGTGGATGAGTGGAGGGAGGGAGGGGGAATGGGTTTTTAAAAATGTCTTTACAATCATACTATACCTGGCACACAGGACGTTTTATACAAATCCAGAAAAGCCTTAGACAAAAGGGCACGATACAGTTAGTTTTGCAAAGAACAGTGATGGCTTCTAGAGGTGACAGGAAGTGGTGGCCCAGTGCACTGAGCTTTCAGGCCAGAGATAAGCTGTGGCACCCAAGCCTCGGCTCTGCCATCCATCAGCAGTAGAGCTGTTAGCAAGTCACCGTCTATCCGATTCTATTTGCAATGGGGGGGTGACAGTGGGACCCATCCCCGAGTTCTCGAGAGCTGGACGGCAGAGCCCTCGGAGGGCGGGGCAGGTGCTGGCGGCAGCCGCCCGCAGGTGCCCACCCACCTGTAGGAGCGCCGGCTCTGGTCCTCGCTGTCCTCCAGGAACGGGCGGCGGGGCGCAGGCAGGTCCAGCTCCTCTTGGGGTGGCTCTTGCATCAAAGGCGTCGTCTGAAACCCAACAGAAGGAGAAAGCAGGCTACTTGCATAGCTATGAATACAAAACGACTAACCACCGCGGGAAAAACACTCTCAAGTGCAGACTTAAAAGGGAGAAACTCCAAGCAGTTCAATGCAGTCACTGGGACAGATTAATAATAATTTATACCAACTTTATTCAATACTTATTTATTTCCTATTAACTTACCTTAAAACACAGTGTAACCAAGCATGAAACTGATCTTTCTACGTTCTTTTATGTTTCTTAACAACAGACTACCCTTTCCTCTACTCCACTCCAAGACCGAATACTTTCTGAAAACATCCTGCCACCTGGCTGGTCACCAAACCACATGGAGACAGAGCAGCCCAGTCCAGGAGCAGCCTCAGGCCTACTCAGGGCCAGGCGACCCAAGGGAGCTTTTAAAGAAAGAATAGCTACTTGGCCAATCATTTCCATAACTACAGGAAATTTCCTGAAAATGGAAAAATCAAACTCTGAACGCCTTCCGGTTGACTGAGAGAGAGGATTCTAGGGTTATGCACGTAAACACGTGCTTTCGATGCGCCAGCTCCGTTGCATTCCCCTCTAACGTGCTCCTCTGCAAGACGGCACACGTAAGAACATTCAGTTCTGTGACTAATGCAACGTCACGCTCTTCGGACGCCACGACACAGCACTCCGCTGACCATGCTGAGGTTTAACCGAGAGGCAAAGCCGTGTCACGGTAACGCAGCCTTTCAGAGAAACCGCAGAGCTGTGAGGAGAAAGCACGCTCACGGTGCTAAACACCAGCATTTTCACGGGTGGTGCCGTGACCTCAGGAGCAGGCCGATCCTAAGCAATGACAGCGAGGGACACCAAAAAGTGCCAAGGACAGAGGAGCACCCGCGCCGGCAGCACGCACCCCGGCAACAGGCTCGGAGCTGGGGACCGGCAGCAGGCCCTGCTCGTGGAAGCTGGCGGACAGGGCCTGAGCCTCCAGGGCGCTGGAGTCCTGCAGCTGCTGCACAGGTGGGAACGGGGCCGGCTGGCTGTAGCTCTCCGTCACCGTGAAACCTGCAACAGCGGAACGGAGAACGTGAATTCTGCCCAAAGGACTGAAGTTGCATCCAAAAATGCAAACGCAGGAGTTTTGTGCATAAAAACGTTAAAAGGGGCTTCGGCACTTTCCAAAAAGTGCCAAAGCATAATCAGCAGTTCTTACCAACAGGCTTGAGCGCTCCCTGTGGGCGGCAGGAGGTCACACTCGGCACACACCCTGCCGCGCCGAGGCCTGAAGGCCAGCCACCCGCCCCACTCCCCTCGGCCCCACCGCGACCCCACCACCTGCACGGACAGCGGCTGTCAAAGCCACGTTCCAGGAAATGCGAGCGCGTCCCCAAACCATGTGCGTCACTCCACGCAGAAACCTTTCTGGTCTGAAACCATCGATTTTGGGGGGCCTCAGAAGAAACACCCAGGTGTGGGCCATTCCCCTCCCAGCACTGACCCTGTGGCAGGCCGGCCGGCTCGAAGGGCTGCTGCACGGGCGCCTGCTCCGCGAACTGATCCAGGTGCCCCGGCAGCGTGTGCGGCGGGGGCCCAAACCTGTCTGAGGACAAGAACGAACACAGTAGCGCAAGTTACTTCTGACCCAGTCCAGGCACTTCGGCCGGCCGGCACCCGCCAGCCTCCCCGAGCCCCGAAGATGCCGAGCGCAGCCCAGGCTGCGCCGCTGTGCTCAGAGTCCCCTCGCAGCGCATCCCAGAACGCAGACGTCCCTCTGCCGCGCTCCAGCGCATCCCAGTCAGCCCCCACTTCCCACCCTTTCTGGAGGTGCACTGCGGCAGGCAGCAGAAGGGTAAAAACGACAGACCCTGCTCGTCGACTGCAGGCACGCCGGGGCCCCCGCGCAGGAGCACGCCAGCCTGGGCCCAGGCCCGCTGCAGCGGCCAGCGCTCTGAGCTCGCTGCCCGCAGTCGCGCTGACCACTTGCTACAGGACTCTGCCGATGGAGGAAGCACTCGGTGGCTCAGGGGCCTGAGGTCCTTGCGGGCCAGGAACACGCCACTGGCAGACCTGCAGCAGCCTGCGCCCCCACAGAGCACCTGGGACCTTACAGTCGGGCCCTTTCTGGAAACAAAACATCCTCTCCCTGCCACAGCGGTGCCCAACGTTCCGGCATCTCTGGGCCACACTAGAAGAAGAGGAGTTGTCTTGGGCCACATATTAATACACAAATGCTGACAAAAACTGATGAGCAAAAAAAAAAGGTTTTAAGTAAATTTACAACTCCGTGTGGGGCCACATTCCCTGCCATCCTGGGCTGCATGCGGCCCACAGGCCAGACATCCCTGTCAGTGAAGGAGTGACAGTAGGCTGCAGGAAAGCTGAGGACTGAAAGGCCCCATCTCTGCAAGCCTGTGCACACGTGAAACTCTCCTGCACACGCACGGCACGCACTGCGCCTCAGGCAGGGACGGGGCTGCCACGGACCACAAGGGAGCGTGAGGGCTGCGGCGCTGCATGACAGGCCTGCGGGCTCCACTCCCCACCCCGGTACCTTCATCAGCCTCCAGGGGTGGCTCTGCCAACGGCTGGCCCAGCGCCTCGTCCTCCGCGCCCACCACGTGCTGCGGCTCCAGGTCGAGCATGGCCTCGGGGTTTGCGGTGACGGCGTCTGCTGGCGGCTGCAGCTCGGCGCTCTCAACCTCAACCTGCATCTGCGTGGACACGTGCACGCCCTGCTGGTCCACGGCGCTGCCGTCGAGCGAGGCGGCCTGCTGGTGCTGCTGCAGCTGCTGAGCGAGCTCGTAGCTTTGGAAACCAACCAGACGCAGCAGTTAGAGGTCGTCGGCAGAGCCGCGCCCAAGGCGGAGGCATGGCTGTGCTTCGTCTGTTCAGTTACAAAGTGGGTCCCGTTAAGCAATGCTAAGCCGTCAAACAACATTTTCCCTTTAAATGTCCTCATCCTAAAGAAACGACGGCCATCTCGGTGGACACAAAATAGTATCAGTGCTTCTGAACGACAGAAGCAGACCTCGGGGACACAGAGGCAGCACGGGGGGGGGGGGGACAGCTCTCCAGGATCCCCACGTAAAAAAAAAAACAAAACGCTGCCCATGTTTCAGAGTAAAACTCTCCCAACTCAAACTCCGCAGTGAGTGAGTTTCAGGAAAAGGACCGCACAGTGTGAGACAGCACCTTACACACTGAACTCCGCGTCATGCACGCCTGGGCGTGTGGCAGGGGACCAAGCCCTACAACCTCCGGTCCCGCAGCCGGGCCCCCAGGCATGCGGCCGCTCGGACTGCCCCCAGACCAAGTCTGCAGGTCCACATCACGTCCGCGCTCGACGAGCCTTGCCCAGCGTGTTTCCATCCAGGTCAACAACGTCTAACAAATCCAGCGACCCAGCGAAGGCCTTAAAGGTAACGGAACGATTCTCTGCCGGGCAGGCTGCATGTTGCCTAGCACAGGAACGGCCTGTTCCACGGAGACACCGCAGTCCGACCTGCCCACACCGCCCCCAGGTGGGAGCCCAGAAACTTCTCAGCCTGCCACGTCCGAACTCCACTCTCAGCGCCAGTCTCCTCGTTTCCCGGAATCAACGGCAGACGCTTCTCAACGGCTCTTACTGAGGACGGGGGCAGGAATGCAGAAAGGGATGACGAGGACCAGGAACTGGCTGTCACGCAGACCGCAGTGGCACTGCGCCACGCCAGCTGCCTGTCCACCCCAGGCCCCTTGGCGAGGAGGCGCGCCCTGCGCGCGGACTTCAGAAGGCCCGTGCCCTGCCTGCCCGCTGCGGTTTCTTCTGTGGCTCTACCACAGGGGCCTTCCTGACCTGTTTTCAGCCCAAGTGCTGGGCGCCCTAACTTCCCGGCACTCCTCACGAAGGGGCGCCCGCTCTGCCCACAGGCAGGGCTCCACGCTCCCCAAGAGACACCAGCTCAGCAGGGACGCACAGACAGTCCTCAGAGCATCACCTCAGGCCCACAGCCATCCATCTCCTGGAGTCACCGTGGCACCAGTCCCCACTCGTCGCTGTGACCCTCCCCCCAACAGAGGCAACCCAGCTGAAAACAGCTGAGCTCCTTCCCAAAAGCCTGGCCCCTGGCCGCTGGGCCCACCCACAGCGTGCACGTCCCACAGGGCCCCTGCCAGCTGTGTGCGGCGGCCACATGACTCGCCTGCACGGGGGGGCAGGGGGGCTCGGTTGTGCAGGTGGCACCGGGCACAGACCCCTGTGGTAGAACACTGTCTGAAAGGAGGCACTCTCAGGGCAGAAGGGCCGGAGCTCTGTGATGACAAGCCTCTAGCCCGGACGCTTTCGGTCTCCTGGGACAGGCACCCCACCCGGCACGGGCACCCCACCCGGCACCCCTTCACAGACAAGACCCCACGCCTCGGCAGGAAGACCTGCTGAATGAGCTCCAGGTCCCGACAGAAATGCATGGCTGCCGGGCTCCCAGGGCCCCTCACCCTGCAACGGGCGCGCTCGCTCGGCGCGGGAGAAGGGGAGTACAGCTCAAGGGTGGATCTGTGTGGGAGCTACCCAGGGGGCCTTGTGAAGTGGCACCGCAGACCAGGCACTGTGCACACAGCGAGGACACGCCCGCAGTCATGGGAGTCACAGAGCTGCCCAAAATCGTTTCCAAATCTTTACCAGCTCATCACACTAGATGCCGTCTGCCATTTCATCTGTTACTTTCAGTTTTAAAGGAGAGCTTACAAAGCATTTGGCCCAACATGGACGACTTCAGAATTATACTCAAACTCAAAATTAAAAATGCCTGGGGCTCTCGACAGGCCCTCAGACGTGAACATTAGCTCTGCAGCCCATACACCTCGAAGCAGCAGCGGCAACCCAGGCTGCAAAGACAATCATTCCCCCAAACCGGCCCCCCGACGCGGGAACCCCCCCGGAGGACACGCACCGGTGGGTCTTCATGTGCTTCTTGCAGTTCAGGGCGGTCTTGAAGGTCTTCTGGCAGTACGGGCACATGTAGGGCCGCAGGTCGTTGTGGATGCCCATGTGCCGCCGCAGGCTGCCGCCCGTGGTGAAGGCCCCGTTGCAGACGAGGCACTTGAAGGACTTCAGCCCCGTGTGCGTCCTGCCGTGGGCCTTGAGCACCCCTGCGGAGACGAAGCCTCTCCCGCACTGAGAGCACTTGAAGGGCTTCTCCCCGGTGTGCGACCTGAGAGGAGGAACCGTGTGAGCGACGGAGCCGCCGCGGACGCTCCACAGGGCTCCATGAGTCCGCACGCGCTCCGCGCAGGGCCCCGCCCATCACCACGTTCCCACTGGGCAGCACGGACGCCGCTCCGCCCACCAGCCAGCAGGGGCCCGAGATGCCAGGCTCAGTGGCTGGCCTGAGGCCGCCACGCTGGTCTGCAGGGAGACCAGCCAGACCCAGGCTGCTCTGCGCTCTGTACTCTCTCGATCTGTTTCTCAGGGTCAGGTTTCCACTTTCTCTTCATCATTGCCAGCACCAAGAATTACCCTGAACTCCAGTAAACACACCCGAAAACCTGGTGAAGAGCTTACTTCTAATGAAACCAAACACTTCTCTGACTGTCCTAGAAACTGCAAATACTTACGTGTTGCAGGAGTAAGTATAAGTAAAACCTGGTGGGGATTTCTGGGTACAACATTTCAGTCAAGACAGTAAGGAATGAATGTGTAAGCTACCACTGAATACTTGGGGGCCAAACGTGACATCTGGAATCCCGAGAGCTCGCACCGGCCTCCCTCACGCCTGTCAAACCCCAGACGCCTGCCTCTGGTGGCGCGGCCTTACCTGATGTGCTGCTTAAGGTGGCAGGACTTTTTATACGCTCGATGGCAGTAGAAGCACTTGTACGGCCGGTCGGCTTCACTCGCAAAATTGTTATTAAAGTAGCTTTGGAAAAACTGGTTTCTTGGAATGGGCTGGATAAGACCTAGAAACCCAAAAAGATCAGGAATAACTCACTGTCAGCTCCTGAAGCAGGGAAGCACCAAAGGCAGCCACTTCGCCCAGAAGACGAGGTTGGTGGAGGCAGAGCACAGACCCCAGCGTGGCACCCGTGTGCTCTCTGAGCCGCGTCGGGGACGCTGACAAAGTTGGTACAAAGTAACCGGGTTTTCAACATGCAGAGCACCTCTAAGTCACACTGAGTTCCCTTGGTTCTAGAGACAAGTTAACTTACTTTCTCTATGAGCATTTGTTGGCATAAAGTGGACACAAGTACATCCAAAATTAAGGTCATCGAAATTTAAACCCCTCATTTGTCCCGTGCGAACAAACAAGGCACAACAGTACACTCAGAAGAGAAACGACTCAGAAGAGAAACAACTCAGAAGAGAAACGACTCTGAAGGGACCTTTGGTTCTGAAGGGGTCAGCCTTTCACAGAAATTTTATCAAAGGGACGCCTGCCAACAACAACATTATTTCTAGTGCGGCTACTGAATGAAATGTTCGGGCTGGACACGGACGAAGGCTCCCTGGGCTGACTGTGGCACACGATGCTGGTGAGCCCTGATTCAGGAGGAGCATCCTTGACCCCGGTGAGCTGCAGGTGGCGGGAGCATCAGGGAGGGCACCCAGGGTCCCCCCTCCACGGCCATCTGCCCAGACCCCACTCGCCCATCTCCTCGGCTGGGCATCACCCCGAACCGGTCCTGCTCTCCCCGCCAGCCCACATGTGCACCGGCTGTTCCTTCCTAACACCGACACCCCTGGCCTGCCCCAGTGCACACGTGAGGACTCGCCAAGGGCGCAGGGCCAGGCAGTGCAAAACCATGGAGAGCTGCCCTCCAGCCCACCAGCTGGTCTCTTCCCCTGACCCCCAGTCTCCTCCCTTCTGCCCCCAGGACCAGCCTCCCCTGCAGAGGGAGAGAGGACGAAAGGCAGCTTGCCCAGACCGCATCGCTCAGGCACAGGACCGAATCAGCCGACCTGCAGGGATCTGGAAGCTCCTTCCTCTGTCCAAGAGAATTCCGAACCCCATCCTGACCTGAGTGTAATCCCCAGGGCACAGCCCACCGGCTGCCGGACCTCCCCCAGGGTCATGAGGCTCACAGAGCCGGACTGGGCCCACACCCCAGCTCCCAGCAGCCCTCGCCGGGCCCCCCTCTGCGGCTCACAAGAACAGCTTCACCTCCCGTCCAGCCCACCACCTGCCCCCCACATGCACTCAGTCCAACCAAGAGGAGGACACGCCCACACCTCAGAGACATGCTGGCTGCGGCACCCCGGTTCCACGGGCCCAGATTCATCTGCGCCCTCTGCGCAGCTCCAGGACCCCCAGTCCCCAAGGTGGGTGTCCGTCCTTCCACCTCTCATGTCCCCGAGCGCAGCACTTTTACTCAGCGAGCTCTGACCCTAAAGCGACAGGCTTAAACTCCTTCGCTGCCTTCCTCTCATACACTCCACTGCTAATGCTCTCAGCAGCCTTCCCATGCAGCCCGCTGTCTGTCTGTCTGTCCACCCACCTACCTGTCTGCGCATGCAGAGTCACCCTGTCCCTCCGCGTCGGACGGTCTCACTGCTATCTGAGCCACACTGTGACTCAGTTCCAGTCTCCTTTCCCCACCCCACTGGCCGAAGCTGCCCGAGCCGGTCCCCAGCTGCCAGTGCTGGCCTGAGCCCACGCAGACCCTGCTGAGCAGGACACATATACAGGAGCAAGCAAACGAATGACCCTGTTCTTAGTGTCTAGCACGTTAGGGCTGAAGGCAAGAAGCACACAGAATTCAAGCCAGGGTGGTCCACCCACGCCATCGGATCCACCCTCAGGCCCTCTGCGGTGCCTTGGGAGCCACGCGCAGCCCAGGGGGAAGACAGGAGACTGCATGACTGTCCTCCCACACGGCCGCTGACACAGGGGACGCGTCCACTCGCGGCTGAGCTCGCGGTGTGGAGATGCAAAGGCTCCCTGAAGCGGGCCTGCGGGGACGCCCGACAGGGCTGGGCCCAAGACTGGCAGTTTATGCCAACAGCCCCCAACCCCCAGACGACAAGCACTGTGACCCCCAAACACTAGGAGAGCTGACTGGTGCCTCCCTACTGAACCAAATGCAATGGACGGTTTCCAAGAAAAACGCCAGGAGAAAAACTTGAAAACTCTCCTCCCACAACTACAGTGAACAACATAAATGTACAGTGTAAAAAATTTCACCTGCTTGCTAGACAAAACATACATTAAAAGCAACAAGAAAGAAAAGCAAAGGAAGTAATTTCAAGCAATTAGTTACATAAAGTCACCACAGTAGGTAAAGTAAGTGAAAGTCACAGGTAATTTCCAGAGAGTGAAAGCCCTCCGATGGATGCCCGCTCTGTTTCACAGGGAAAAACGAGACACTTCATCCAAAGAACAGAGAACTGCTTCTGGCGTCTCCCACATCTGCAAGGACGAAGAATGAGGCCTGGGGGGTAGGGAGCCCTTACTCAGAGCGGAGACTAGCGATGAACACTCCCTAGGGGTGCCGCACTGCAGATGCGAGGCCCTCCAAGGGTGGGCCCCGGCCCAGCGCCGTCAGAGAGCCTGCACAGCACTGCCGGCTTGCGCCCCGCCACCACGGACGCACCCTGCTTGCAGCCCCACGGGCAGGGGGCCGCCTGGCCGCTGCCCCATGCCTCACAGCTCTGAACCCCCTCCCCGCTGTGTGACCCCCTCGACCCCCGCCCCGTCCTGGGGCAGGATCCCCCTCCAGTCACCTACCTTGGCAGCAAACACCCCACCCGGCCCCGAATGCTCCCCCAGCCCTTTCTCTGCTGGTCTCTGGGACCTGCTGCCCCACCATCAACGACTCCGCAGAGCCTGCGGCTCATCACCTCCTCTCCACTGCAGCGTCTCTGGCTGCCTGCTGCCATAAGGCTCTGGGTCTCGGTCCAGAGGACCCTCCTCTAAGGCTGAGGAGCCCTGGCTCTGGGGTGGGGGGCGCACCTCTGTCCCCAGGCTATCTTCCCTTCCCTACCAGCCCACCCACCTGCACTTCAGGAGCCGAATCCCTCATCCAATCCCCTGCCAACCACTCTTCCGCAACCGCAAGTCCTTGGGTGCTTCCGAAACCATTTCAAAGATCACCGGAAGGAAAGCCTGAGGCCCCGCACCTCCCAGAAAAGACTGAGCACCAGCTTGCTGTGCACGCTAACAAGAGCTTGCCACAGACAGGCTCATGTGGGCCCCGCCGTCCATCCACCCTGCCGGTGGTTACTTGTCCCTTTCGCATGTTTCCAAGGGCCTTACCTACGGCGTTGCCGTCACCCACCGGATGGTCAGAGGAAGCCGCCACGCCAGTGCACGCAGGGCACTCGGTGTGCTCGATGGCAGTTCCCACAGGTTCTGACTGCACTGTCGCAACACAGCGACCTCCCTCAGTGGGCTCCCCCGGCGCACACTCTCCGGGGGGGGCGGCCAGGCGTGTTTTGAAACAGACCCCAGATGATTCTGAGCCCTTTGCAAGGGGTGGGAGCGCCCCGCTTTCGATTATTAGAAGTAAAATAACAGGCTTCGGTTCTCAGATGCTTTGTTTTCCAACTCCGATAATTTTACAGACGCTAAGTTCTGTTAAAAGTTAGGCTAATTATGAGGTATGTTTGAAGAACAAAAATTAAGGGTGAATTAAAGGGTGAGCCAACAGGCCCCATCTCCACCCTGAAGGGTCTGCAGAGCCAGGACGCTGCGTTCACGCAGCTCAGGAGTTAGAAACCTGAAGTCCAGAAACCTGGGGGGGGATTTCAAACAATCCGTGGCACCCTGAAAAAAGCTAGTCGTTGGAGGGTAACCTTCGAGCGTGAAGGGTAACTCTGGAGCTGTTACGTAAATGCTCCATCCGTGCTCACCTTTCGGGAAGGATGCGGAGCACAGAACACAGGCTGAGGTGAATACGAAATGCACGCTCGGTGCGAACAGACATTGCAGGGTGCCCCCCGGCAGGGCGGTGCCAATAGTCGCTGTGCTCTGAACGATCGAACCCCCTAAGAGTTACAGTTCCTGGGAAACCCCAAGAGTAGAGCCACGCAAATGGCAACCTGGTACACGCCAGGTAAGACCTTTAAGATAAAAATAGCAAAAGACACTGTGTGCCCCAGCACACACACCCGTCCACTGTCCATCTGCGAGCTCCCACTCAGAAAGGAGTGCTTCTTGAGAGAGCAAGCCCGTGCTAACTCCTCCACTCACGCACATTTCCCTTCTCACCAAGAACTCGATTCGAGAGCAGTTCCAGCAGAACCAGGATCCACGCTGCACCTGTGCGGCACGCCGGCCCACACGAAACACAACAGTGCTTTACCAGAAGCCCGCTCGCCCCAGGCCCCAAACCACGGGATGGTGGGGATGACCATGTCACGTCCCCTTGGCGAGACCCCCGGGGAGAGAACCTCACCTGCATCAGTTATGAGAATCGGCTCCTGCAAGGGAATGTCGGGGACGGGGGCACTAGCCTTGCCCACTCGGACCTTGGCCGGCTTTCGCTGGTGCCTCATCTTCCTCAGCTCGGAGTGCTTAAAGTGGGAAGCTACGTGCGTCTTCCTGTGGCCTGAGGTCCGGAATTTTTTGTCACAGTGAGGACAAGCAAAGGGCCTGACTCCTAATAAAAATAAAAGCACACTGTAAAGTCATTTCAAGGAAATGCTTCTTAATAATTAACGCCAACAAAGACTTAAAAGATCTCACTATCCATGGGTCCTTTCATGCCTTCATTTCCTTGCTATTACAAATTAGTTGTTTTTCCTTGTTTGCGTACAGTTGATATTATAGCTATTAAGAAATGTGGTAAAAAAATTTTAAATTAAAAAAACATATTTACTGCTCACAGGACAAAGTACAACGGACAAGCTACCAGCAGCCTTACACGTCTTAAGTGCGTGAGCTGCGCTCTGTCACCAGCAGCCGCAGGGGGGCCGGGCCGGGGGCAGCTGCTCTGGTGTTTACCGAGCACCCGGCAGGGCCTGGCATTCAGGACACAAGCTCTTCTTAACTGTCATCGTGCCGCTGCTGGTGGTGATGGCCCTAAAATCTTAACAGCCCTCTGCTATCACTTTCCTTTTTGAAAGAAATTTCCTTTTTGCAACTTTATTGATAAATGAAAATGCAGATTCCAGGACCAGCACCAGCATGTGGGGGTCCTCTGCCAGGACCTACCTCGGGCCTCGCCTACCCAGGGCATCCACAACTCGTATCACGGAGGTAAGCGGGGTCCTGGCGATGCTCAGCGGCGCGGCGGCGCAGACCGCTGCGCACTGGCGAGCGTAGCCCTGCCGGCCCGCGCGGCACAGGTGCGGAAGCAAGCGCTGGCCTGGCCCCACCCCCGCGTGCGCGCAGCCCTGCCCCGCAGCCCCCACATCTGCGCACGCGCGCGCCCTGCCCGCCCCCACACCTGTGTGCAGGCGGATGTGCACTTTCAGGCTTCCGGAGGTGGAGAAGCTCTTCAGGCAGTACTGGCACTGGAAGGCCTTGATGCCTGTGTGCGTCTTGATATGCGCGGTCAGCGTGCTCTTCACCGCAAAGGCGCGGAAGCACTGCGGGCACTTGAAGGGCTTCTCGTGCGTGTGGATGCGGATGTGCCGTACCAGGTCGCTGGGCTTCCGGAACTCCTTAGTGCAGTAGGGACACACGTGCCAGCGGACCCCGTTCTCCTCGCGGATGGAGCCTGCAGCGTAATGACACAGACGCCGTGAGGGCCGGCCGGCCAGGCGCTCGGTGCCCGTCCGGGGTTACGCTAACGCAGCTCCGCGCACCCACAAAAATCCGGACGCTCTTTGCCACAGCAGGACGTACACACACGGTCAGTGACGGAGAAGGTGGACATTTCCATAATCACTGCAGTTAGTGAGCTATGATTTAATCCTGCAGGAAATCCCAACGTCCCAAGAACACAAATCGGGGCACGTGCGAGACAAGTGCGCGCTCACTGCACAGGCAGCTGAGGAGACCGCGCCGACTGCTGGCTGCAGCCTCGGGCCAGAGTAACCGGGGGTTAGAAACGGGCACTTCCAAGGGCCCCGAAGCGGACTCAAAGGACAGGAGGGGAAGGAATGACGCTGTACTGCTTCAGTCTCTCCGAGATCACCGATAAAAAAATGCGAGTGCAACTAACTCAGAAAGGGTAAATCCATGTGCTACGAAGGGTAATTTATAAACAGTTCGGACAAAGTAGGGTGCATGACAGACAAGCTCATAAAGATTCTTTTGTGCCTCTAATATCACTCAACTTTGAATCAGGGTGAAGTATTCCTACTAGAAAGAATCACAAGTAGAATTTATGGAAATGTAGTAACAAATTATTTCTGAAGTATAAAAACATTTTAAAAAAGAAGTTCAGCAGAGTCACTTTATTTTTGAACGGGATGTCCTCGCGCAACATTAAGTAGACGGGCGCAGTCCCGCAGCGAGTCCCCTGGCGGCCCGGGCTGTGTGGGTGACGCGCATCAGAGCATCTTCGCTCTGGCCTGGGCGCAGCAAGTCCTCCGCCAAGGTCGACAGGTTCTTGGAAACTGCGACTTACAGCGAAACGCCCGGTAAGGAAGCCAAGTGCGCTCTAGGCTAACGGATACAAATCGTCCATTTCAGCTCCTGCAGCGTTTTGCTGGTCACGAAAACCCCACCCAACTTCCAAATGAAGGCTCAAAACGTTCTAATATTAAACACTGAGGTAAATGAGCTCGCATACATTTTTTTTAAAAAACTGACAAAAACAAGGAAGATGATTCTTTTCCACCGTGTGGATTCCTGCTTAGGGTAGAGAGGGGTGGAGGCCCTGCAGGGGGTCATGGGCGGGAGAGGGCCGCCCTGCCCCCCCCACTACAGAGTGAGCACACCCACAGGAGCTCTGATGGGGGCCGCAGGGGTGGGCGGGCACACGCACCTCCGGGGCTCAGCTTGTGCGGCAGCCCAGGACGCAAGAGGGCATGGGCTCCTGAGAAACCCACATACAAGGGGCCTGGCCAGAGTCCATTTTTTTCCTCATCAGCATTATAACAAAATGACGTTATTCCAGAATCTGCTGTATGGACAGTTTTAGCAGGAAAAGGAAATTCTGGCGTTTCCTCCCCCTCGCTGACAGTAAATACCAGGAACTCTCGTGCACATGACTGTGGGCAAAGAAAATGCATTTTCCTGCACATAATGCTCTTTGCAAGACTAACATAGGTTAGGAAAAAGAATAAAAAATGACATTTTTTTCTAAAAAAGCAGTGAAACAATGGCAACAAAACACAAGCCGGGAGGAGAAAGAAAAAAAAAGTAAACAATGGAAATGGTTTCAAAGGAAAGAGACATTGAGTTTATGATCACACAGCTTACACTAACGGAGACTGCTTAAAACTAGTTAAGTAAAAACTAATGCAGAGAAGTGGATTTATTACTAAAGCTCTTACAGCAAATCAAAAAGCAAGGTGTAACAAGGTGAGAGGGAACTATAAAATCTATTAGCTAAAATTAGGAATTCAGAACCCTGGAAAATCAGAGTTTTTCCAAACAATGAAAATGAAACTCTTTAAATACGTAAGATGACCTGAGATGACTGTCACCAGAGTCTAATCAGAGTCTGGCCTGCACAGTCTGTTTGGCCCCCCCAGCGTCCCAAGGAGAACGGAAGCCAGACCCCGGCCCTCTGACACACTGGGGACCGGGGCAGCCGACCCGAGCCCCCAGGGCGGCCCTTCCCGATGCTGGGCAGCGGCTGTCCTCTCGCATGCAGTGACCAGGTGCAACAGAAGAGGGATCTACGTTGTCGTCATTGTTCAGATAGAAAGCCTTTTACTAAAATCCAACATCTAGTCTTTATTTAAAAAATCTGCCTAAAAACAGGAAGAGGAGAATAAAACATCTCAACACACTTAACAGAAAAATACGCACAGCAATCCTATTAAAGTCAGGAAAAGGGCCACAATCATTGCCATTCATCATGTTTAGAGATACTAGCCAATGAAATTATATAACAGACACATACCGTATAAATGATAAAATTATTATTTATAATGATCTGATATGGACCTAAAAAAAAAATCTCAGAAAGAGATCCATGTTTTAATGCATGGAAGTCAATATCCTTCATATCTACAGACTAAATCCAGAAGAAAATTTAAAAACACTACTAAAATATAAAAAGAAAAGTGCACACTCTACTCTTTGGTACAAAGACTACAAATTATGAGTTCAACATCAACTCTCCTTGATTAAATCCCTTACATACAAATACCAATGGGACTGTTTTAGAACTACAGTTGTGGAAATTTGGCTGACAATCCTAAAGTACATATGAAAAAATAAATACATGAAAACAGTCAAAAATACACTTCCAAAATACAGTGGGAAGGGACCGGCTCCTGCCTTACACAAACATGCTGCAACGCCAAAGCCACTTGGGGCTGGGGCACGTTAATAAACACGCGGGCAGGGAGGGAGGGTCAAGGCCAGAGAGACCCTGCCCATGCTGAGAGGGTGACATGCAGTCACAGAGGCTCTGCACGTCAGTGGGACAAGCACAGCACAAACAAACGGAGTGTGTACAGCCGGCTGCCCATATAAACACGAAATAAAGTCGAGTCAAAGATTTAGTTAAATTCTGTTAAAAAAACTGATGCTGGCAGAAGATGAAGAAAGGCCCATCTCCAGCAGCCTATGTGGCCAGGCTGCTGCCCCTGCCGGTCCCCAGCCGTCCCTCACAGCGGCACCGTTCACCTGGAGGGAGAAGAGTCCCACCCTCCCCCTGCCCCAGAGCACACGCCTGCAGCCTTGGAGCCACGGAGGCCTCTGGGAGCTCCTGCCCGACGACCAGGCACAGCAGCAGAGTCCTGCCTCTGCTTCGTGCAGCCAGAAGTGCTGCCCGACCAGCAGAAGCAGAGGACAGCCCGCTCTCTGGGGAGGGTCAGTCAGCTTCCTGCAAATGGTCCTGCCGCACCGGGGCTGGAGAACACCACTGTCACCCGCAGGCAGAGGTCAAAGCTGGCAGAATGGGGGGGGGTACATAACCACAGACAGGTGCGTGTGCTGGTTAGTTCAGGGGTGCAGCACATCCACACCTGTCCTAGCACCCTCGGAACACCTGTACCCGGCAGGTACACACCGAGTACCACTTCAGCTGCGTGCACAGGGCCACTGGAAGCCATCTATTGTGAACAGCTGGAATGTGTCCAGTACCTTCAAGAACATCTGCCCTCGTGCAGGTAGGTCTAGCAAGTGCTCCAGGAGCCTGATGCCAAAGTTCTTAAAAATGACCTAAAGGCACCCTGACTGGTGTGGCTCAGCGGGGTTGGGCGGCATCCTGCAACCGAAGGTCACTGGTTCAATTCCCATTCACGGCACATTCTGGGTTGCAGGCCCGGTCTGGGTAGAGGCGTATGTGAGAGGCAACCGATCAATGTTTCTCTCACACATGCATGTTTCGCTCCCTCTATTTTTCCTCCCTTCCTCCTCTCTCTAAGAATAAATTACAAAATCTCCTTTTAAAAAATGAGCTTCCGGAGAGCAACGCCAAGAGACTGAGCCTCCCGCACCCACCTCAGCACCAGGAACGCCAGCCAATGCTTCACATGAAAGCAGTTTCCTGCGCTGCTCATACGGGTCTTTTGAACACTCCTGTGAGCCCACCTCAGCGCACATGTTGGAATTCTTCTGTACGTTGGGAGTGATTTTCCCCGAGTGCAGGTATGCAATAAGACAAGTTGGTTGCCAATTCAGATTGTTCTATATGAAAATGCTGCCAAACCTACAGCAGAGTTATCCTGGTACCTTAATTTTTGTTCTTTCAAACTTTAACTCAAGACCTTTATGAAGACCATAGCTGACCCTGGCTGGTGTGCCTCAGTGGATGGAGCACCAGCCTGTGAACCCAAGGGTCCCCAGCTCCATTCCCAGTCAGGGCACATGCCTGGTTTGCGGGCCAGGTCCCCGTTAGGGGGCGCACGAGAGGCAACTACACAATGATGCGTCTCTTCCTCTCTTCCCCCTCTCTAAAAATAAATAAATTCTTATTAAAAAAGACGAAAGCTATAGAAAACAGAGTATTTTTTAAATTACTGAATATAAAATGTTTGAAAATTTTAATTTTGTTTTATCTGTGCAGACACAAAGTATGGGGAAATATAACAAAACTATTTGGTAAATTGCAATTACATTTCTTTAAATTATTATTCCACCAACTGAATGATTTATGAATGACTATGATTGAATGATTTCATAAATTACCTGATTTAAAAGCACCAATGTTACATTTTTATAAAGAAGTATATTTTACAAAGTCAAACTGAAAAAAAATTGGCCAAATTAAAAAATGTGTTATAAAGAAAAATAAAGGGAAAAAGAAATGAAAAAGTGGTACAATTTAATCTACAAAGCCAAAAACAAACAAACAAAACCACCTCGCAGACACTGCATGGTGATGCCCAGAGGGGACAGGGGTGGCAGGCAGGTGGAAGAGGGTAGGGGGGTGAATGGTGATGGAAAGAGACTGACTTGGGGTGCTGAGCACACAGTGTACTGATGGTGTACATGACAGAATGTGATGGACTTGTACCCCTGAAACCTACAGAATTCTACTAACCAATACTGCCCCAATCAACTTTAAAAAGAAAAATAATAAAATTTATTAGAATTGCCAAAACTTGCTCAGTACTATATACACGTATTTAGCTTATTCGAAAATTATTTTGTGTAACCTCCAGAGACTCTGTAAGCACAACAGTCCACATTAAAGCGCAGGAGAAAAGGCTCCCTAGCTCGCCACTTTGAAATCCCTATGCTCGGTGCAGAAGATCAGGGAGGGGCACCTAGGGTGACAGCCGCCCGCTGTCCTCAGTGTGCGGGGCCGCTGCCACCCGGGTCTCCAGAAACTGGGTCAGGCCCTGCACCTGGCGCAGGGCCTGGGGTGGCAGCTGGGCCAAGCCCCTTCAGAGGCTCTGCCACAAGAAGTACAGGCAGCAGCCCACAGTGACGCCCACGGGAGGCTCTACACCGGCTGTGGGCGTCCATCCTCCAACAGGCGCAGGCAGGGTGGACAGATATTCACAACACAGCCCCCGGAACCTGTGAGGGGACCTGTGAGGCCGTGGGGCCCAGCACCTGCCGGGGGGGGGGGGAGGGGCAGGTCCAGGGGAGGAGGGCAGAGCTAAGGTACTCTGGGCGGTGAGGAAGGAGGACCTCACAGCCCCGTGTGAGCAGGGAGGAAATGCATCCTCGGGAGGATCAGCTGGGGTAAGGGGTCACTCCACTCTGCACAGCAAGAAAGCCCTTGCTCCCCAGACCCCTGGGGAAGGCAGAGCAGTTCCGGTCACTACAAACGTATTCTCACGGGAACGCTTCTGCCCGAAACACGGGAACCCACCTCACCCGAGGGAGATGGGGCGATCCTGCCCCGCACAGAGAGCCAGGCTGAGCGAGCAGGGAGCCGGGAAGGAGCAGAAGTGACTCCCGCTGCTCAGCCGTTGGGGGCTGGGAAGGGCAGCCCCCTGCAGGGAGGGCGCACTGAAGGTGGCTGAAGTGACCAGCCACCAGGGTGTGGGGAGGAGTAAGGCACTCCTGACGCAGAGCAGCCCGGGAGGCACCAGCAGGAAGCCCTCACTACTGTCAGGCCAGCCTGCTCCCAAGAGTGGCGTGGGGGAGTGACTGCGCCCATGGGGCTGGCTCCAGAGGCTCCGAGGCCAAGACACAACGGTGGGTGGAGGAGAAAGGCCGAGAGCAGAGGGGCTGCACTTCACAGGCCTGCTGCGGTGGCGCCGTCACCGTCACCGGGGAAGCGAGGGGAGAGGTGAGAGGTGGCCCAGCAGCACAGCCGGGAGGCACAGCGGCTGCGGGGTGAGAAGGCCACTCGGAGGAGGTCCGTGACAGCCTGGCCAAACCACTGGGGTGAGCCGGGGAGGCTGGGATCACAGGAAGAAGGCCCCGAAGGGAGAGAGACCGTTTATCAAATTTATCTCATGGTTTTTAATTTTAAATATCAAACAAATGCTGCTAGGTAGACTTTATCAGGATGTTCAAAAAGCCATGACCTTCAGAAGGGAAAAAAAAGGTGTATTTCTCCAAAAAACAAGCACTGTGCCACCCGAACGTCTAAAGATCAAAGCCCACTGAAATTACCAGGGAGAAATGGTGATTTCTTCTTTATAAGCTTCTTCTCCTTTCTGTCCAGCTTCTCTGGGCTCTCCCGCTCTTTCTCTGGCTCCACATCCGCGGGGTCAGCTGGCTCTCGGGGTGCGTCGGGAAGGTCCGGGTCCTGGCCCGGCACGGCGGTCTTGGCGTGGTTGGGGTCGCTGGGGTGTGCTGCAGCTGGAATTGAAGACAGCCCACTGTTTTCTAAGGCTTGCTGAGACAGAAAAAACTCGAAGGTTAGGAGGTCCGACGGCCCGCGCCGCCCCGAGTCAGCCTCACCCACAGAGCTCTCGCGCCGCACAGAGAGGCGCGGTCGGCACTGCCCAGTGGTCCTCCGTCAGCAACACACCCCCCTTTCGTGACTGACGCATCCCTTCCGATACCCGACATCTCACCCCCACCCAGACATAGCATGGCAAGCATTCTGTGTCTGAATGACAAAATTAAGTTGACTTGTACATATGTGACCTCAGGCGATTCTGGACATCAGTGTTTTAAGCTATACTGGGTTTACCATTAAGACTTAAGACATCAAATGTCACGATACCCGACCAACCTGTCCCCACCAACAGAGAGGAGAGGCTGTTTGTACACTAAGGACACAACTAGGGAGGAGGAGAAGCAAGGCCTTCGCTTGGAAATGAAGACCAGGCATGAAACCAGACGTGAGACCGGGTGTCAGAACCAGGACAGGTGAGGGCTCGGTCTTCCAGCCCCGCTTCTCCCCCATCCCCTCGCCCTCGTCCCCGCCGTGTGCACAGCACACACAGGCACAGACACAGAGCTGACTCCGAAGGGTTACAGCATAGCCTCAAACCACAATGAACATTTCTTATGTCAGCAGGGACAGGTTCGAGGAAGTTCGGAAGAGCCCATTCAAGTAAATTCACTTACGGAGAAAAAATTAGGGGTTTAAACATTTAAAAAATGTTTAGCTTAACAATCACTTAGAATTCTGCACTGGCTGTAATTAAATAAGCCCGTTTTGTTTCACGGATACTCACTCAACTAGGGCGAGTATGACAGGCCCCCCACGAATCTCTCAGTCACGACCCGGTGCCTGACACGCACGGACAGAGCAGGGAAGCGCGCCTCACCTGCAGGATGTCCTGGCTGATCCCCACGGTGATGCTGAGCTGCTGGCCAGGCTGCGAGGCCTGGCTGGGCTCGGCCGGCCCGGGGTCCGAGAGCTCCAGCAGCTGCTGGATGACGTCGGTCACCGCCTGCGAGTTCGGCTGGCTCGGGCCCGACGCAGCCTGGGCTTCTGTCTGCTGAAGAGGCAAAGTCTGAAACAGCGTGGCCTGAAATGCAGCAACGCTTTCATTAACCACATGAACAAACTACATGGTGTTCACTTCATTTAAAAAAAAAACTGGCACATCTTCCCTGTGAGCATGAAAATCTAACCCTAACCTGGACACATTTTAAATGTAATGCCTCACTAATTTTTATGTTTGGCACAACACTGGCCCTCAGAAGAACACATCCAGTAATGTCCTACTACAGGTTCTTGAAGTCTCTGAGGTGTGAGCAAGGACTGTCGGGTCAAGATGGGGTGAAGCACACCAACCTCAGACGCTGTGAGCCCATCAGCATGAAAGGGTGAAAGGAGCTACAACAGAAATGAAAGAAGAAGAAATGAGTGTGACTAGAAATGCAAAAACTTCCAGACGACAGGGCCCCGGAGGGGTGCAGCGAGGAACAGCTGCAGACAGAGCTGGCCTGACCCCTCAGGAACTCAGGCATCCGAAATGCCAAGCCCAAGGGGCAGCGAGGAGCAGAGCGACGAGGACATCCCCATGGGCCCTGTGGCGGCGGGCTCAGGACAGGACTCGCCGTCCACATGTCCTCAGCACCCAGCACAGCGCGTGGCCGCGGGCCCCTACCGCACACCAGCGTTCATCCGCGGCTGGAGCAAAGGCCCCAGCCATGCGAGGGTGAGCCACGGGGGAGACTATGGACGTCTCTGTGCTGCCCGTTCAGTTTTTTGCAGACCTAAACCTGCTCTTAAAAATGAAGTCTATTAACACAGCAAGTAAAGACCCTGGGAGAAACACTCAGGACGGACAACCCCTTGTCTTCTTCCACTGAGGCAGTTAGGCATTTACCTTTAGGCAAAAAAAAAGGAGGGGAGGGGACTGAGGGGGAGGGAACGGACTTCGAAGAGGAAGAAAAACCAGTAAGAACTGGGGAGAACTCAGTGCCTTGTGGCCCTTGGGCCCCCAGATGAGACACAACGTCGGAGCCTCTGCTGTTCCGCCTCCAGAGACTCCGTCCGGGTGGGACGGCCGGTCCCCTGTGCAGGCGGCCCTGGAGGTGAGCCAGCCCCACCCTGGGTGAAAGTCCCTACCAGGTGTGCTGTGGCCTCATCCCGGACATCTGAAAAAGGGAGCAGGGGACGTGACCCCAGGCAGGCAACTTGGAGGGGACGGGACTTCTCCAAGGAAAATGCTACTTACATCTTGGAGAAAAGTGCACCAAACTGGAAAAGCACACAGGAGAGCCCCCAGAAATTAAAACTTATACTAGCTGAGACTATCAATGAGAATCACAAGATGAACCTAAAGAAAACCACCATCAAAAGAAGAGCAAAAAGACCAAGCGTTGGAAAAGCAAGATACAAGAAGGAGAGCTGACGAAGCGCCCAGGGAGAAGGTGCAGGCCCGAAGCATGGCCGCAAGGCCCCGCACTGTCCATGAGGAGGAGAAGGAGGGTGAGCCCAGGCACCTGCCACCCCGCACCACATTCTCAGGTGTTCATCAAGAACATAAATTGCAGAAGTTACCTGGAGTATCACCCCAGGTTAGCCACTACATCTACGTATTTGACTTGCGTATTGCCAAAAGAAATGGTGAAAAGTCTTACTGTTTGCTCGATTTACACACTGAGAATCCTATTAAAACATACTCGGTCCAAAGCAGAATTTCAAGACTTCATTACCAGGCCCTAAGTACTCCCCAGCCTCAGGACTCCTCCAGGACGTCCTGCTGAGGGCGAGGAAGCTGCGGAGCTGCCGCCAACCGCACACTCTAGGGAGACAGGAGGCCGGCCTGTGCCCAGCGCTCAGACCAAACCCACAGGAGGCCCCTGTGCTGCGCAGAAGCGGCCATGGTGGGCCCGCCCAGACTTCCGTCCAGGGTCAGCGGCTTCCACACCGCGTTCTGGGCCCAGGCTTTACCATTTGCCTTTCAATTGAGAGGTGGAGGTAGCAGATGGGACTGACCTATAGAACCCTACAAAAAAAGAATGAAAGTGTGTGTGTTTGAAGTCATACAATTTAAGTTTCCCAAAATCCAAAGTCTCAGGAAAAAGCATCACTTCCACCTTATGGAGAAATGTATCTTAAAAAGACACTTTATTTTTAAATTGTAATATAATGGTAAATAATATTCCCTAATAATCACCAATAAATTGCAGGAACTGCAATCTTACAAATTCGTGATTCTATTTGTCTCATTTTTATTAGGCCAGGAGACAGTCCATAAATCGGGACCACCTAACACTATTCTAAAATTTAAGACTGACTTTTTTTCACTAATTAAAAAGAAGCAGCACCTCACAGCCACATAGAAAAGCTTCCGCAGCACCTCATGGTACTAAGTAATGCTGTAAGTGACAGTTCACTGTGAAGGTCATAACTGAGATGACAGGTCTCAGTAAAGGACTGCCCCCCGCCCCCCCCCTCGCCCGGCTCCGAACTCACCGTGAGGACGTGTGCCGTCTCTGCGGAGCTGGCAGCACTCTGCGGCCCGCCCATGTGCATCTTGCTGATGTGCGTGTTCAAGCTGCCCAGACTTTTGAACACACAGCTGCATTCCGTACAGTTATAGGTAGGGCCGTTCTTGACCTTAGAGAATCAAAGGGAAAAGTGACTTTTTACACTTGATTGTTAGAATAAAACATTTTAAACAGGGCACATCACAACTGACCATTCCATTAAAAATGACAGAAATAATCGAACCCTTTAACGTTACTTTTTCCTTCAAAGTAGCTAATTCCAGTACCAACACCCAAGCTCTTCCATCAGAATGGCCAGTGCGAGAGGAACCGAGTGTCACAGACTTCCTCGGTTATAGCTGGTTCCATCGTGAACAAGCACAGCGCTCCGCTGTTACGGCTCAGGGCCAAGAACACGGCTGATGCATGTCCTCAGTGTCCGGAAGGGTTAAGCCCACGGCCCTGTGACTCTGAGCAGCATTTGCAGGACAGAGCAGACCAGCCAGGAGGATGGTCACACGGGGGGTGAGTCTGTCACCACCTGCACCTGCCCACTGCGGCGCGGCACGGCCCGGAGCGGCGGACAGAGCAGGGAAGCGCAGGGCACGCGGAGCACAGGGCGAGCACCAGACTCCTCACCATCATCAGCCCACCTGCGTTATTACGTGATGATGGCTGCCTCGAACTCACCTGGATGAGACTTCTGGTCTATTCCCGCCTAAGGCCTTGTGAACAACCAAGCGTAAGGCCTTAGATGTGTCACAGGACTGAATACTACTTAGCAACTCATCTTTAGAGGTGGCGTCAGGTGGGCTCGCAGGCTGCAGCCCCCTGACCTGTGCATACCGGGACCCCGCAGGCCCCGGGCAGGCTCACCTCCGAGTGCACTCGCTGCACATGGGACTGCAGGTTCCCCTTCTGAGAAAAGGCAGCAGGACAGAAGGCACAGGCGTGGGGCTTTTCACCTGTGTGCTTGATCATGTGTGTCTGCAGCGCCCCCTTCTGGTTAAAGGCTTTCCCGCACTCGCTGCACTTGAAGGGCCTTTCACCTAGAGGGAGGAAAATGAACAGACAGAATCCTCACTGCACCAACTCTGTTACCAACACTCGGGACCCTCAACCATCCCTCCAGCCAGGACATGCCCCATGACGGTACACTCCTATGTCCAACGCCTACCCCAGAATCTCAAAATTCACACCCAGGTTAGACAGCAAACTGGGGAAAACCCAGGGGTCAAGGCCGGGTCTGCCGGGCTCCAAGGCACACCTCCTTTCCCGTGAGCCACACCGTCCATCACCCAGAGCGCGCGCTTCGCACCTGTGTGTATCCTGACGTGCCTCGTGAGCTGACTTGGCTTCTGAAACGTCTTCCCGCAGTGCGGGCACGAGTAGGTGAATCCACTCCTGTCAACGTTCCGGTTGTACGACCTGGTGCTGGACATCCTAGTGCAACACAGGGGTGCTCAGGAAGTCGTCTGCCTGTGTGACACCCTCGACAGGGAAGTCCTTCCACAGGGGCAGCCGACTGGTCATGAGCTTGATTTAGCGGAAAGTCAACCCCATCTAAGTCTGTGTGTCCCCTACCCGCCCCCCACCAGTTTTCTGTCCACACACGTGACAAGAGGAGGGCACAGATCAGTTTTGGGAGGCAGAGACTTCACCGCATGGTCCGACATCAGGGTCTGCACAACTGTAGCCTGCACAACCACGAGTCGCTGCTACCTCTTCTCACCCTGACTTCAACACCAGGCGATGCTGGCGACCTCCCACTCGGACGCCTCCGCTGGGTGCCACCCTGGACCTCACTCTGTCCCACCCCCTCGGGGAGGGTGGGGGGCTGCTCCACTCCAGCGTGTCGGGAGCACAGCTCTTCTTCGCTTACTTCTGGTCTCCCTCCGAGACGGGGAGCAGCCACTCCCCAACCAGCAAGCTGACACCTGAGGAGCCAGGCCGAGCCTCCCTCTCCCTGACCCTGCAACGGCCCCCAGGGCAGCATCGAAGGCCTGCCGCCCCGGCCCTGTCTCCCTCCCAGCCGTGGCACCTGCCTGCCTGCCGGTCTCCCCTCGCCCAGATGGGGGCCGTCTAACTTCCCTCTCAGCACAAGCACTGACTCCGATGGCCACACTAGCAGACCCGCTCACTCAGCCCCTGCCGTCCTCCCTGCTCGGTGACAGCCAGCTCCACGAGGACGAGGCTGGCCGTCAGCTCAGCCCCAGCCCCAGCACACCCAGGGCCAGTGAGTTCGAGTGTGCGATGGCTGTGTAACATGCCAGCCATCTCTCCAAAACCTTTACATCTGGGAGCTGAAAAACCACTGAAGTAACGAAGAACTAGGTGGGTTCCACCTGTGCCAACACCAGGCGCGGTGAAGGGAGTGGGAAAAATGAGAGAAGGCTCATCACATGGAGGATCTCGACCTGTGTGTGTGAAACACACCGCCTGAGAGTGAGCGAAGGGCACGGACTCTGCGGCACTTCACTGACTTTGTGAACGGGGCTGGGGCTTTGGCGGTGGTGGCTGGGAAGTTCACGGGTCCCCTGAACCCAGGGCCTGGAATGGCGGCAGGCTGACCGGTATCACAGCAGTCACACAGACCGCTGTGCTGCCTGGTCCGGCCAGGTAGAGAAAGGAGCTTGGCAAGTGTGAACGGACCATCACCAGGAGCTGGCCTGAGCACCCAGGGCCAGGAAAGAAGTCGTATTTAATGGCATTGAGAAGAGGATGTATCAGTAAAAACGTATAATCAGGAAGAGGTTAAATATGAAATTTGAGAGACATGTTACATTTTACCAGGAACAAATGAATATGATGTATTTGAATGTAAGCATGGTTATTAACATTATGAGCGCTAAAACCAGATGACACAAAGCCTTGGAAAGGCGTGTGGTCTCTCTAACTTAGTTCTGCTCTTCTGCAAACGGGGGGGGGGGGGGGGACACAAAAGCACTGTGATCTGATAGGGCTGCCTGCCTTAGATACATTTCTGCGTGCGCTGCACGCTGAGTCGGGGACATGCAAGCTCCAGCTGGGACCTTCCACCCATGCAGCCCGACACCTACTCTGAACGTCTGTGCTGGAGCTGCACGGTGGGAAAAGCACCCTGAGGCCACAGCGGACCGGCCGGTGCGTTGGGCCCGTCAAAGCCAGGCCCGCCTGTTGTTCGCAGGCATGGACACGGGTCCCAAGGCCAAGCCGAGGCTCCTACCTGATTCTGTGGTGGCTCTTCAGGTGCTCCCTCAGCTGCGATGCCGCCTCGCACTCCTTCCCGCAGGCCTTGCAGGTGTGGACACGGCCCCCGGCCAGCTCCTGCCGGTGCTCCTGCAGATGCGCGGCCAGCTGGCTCTGAAGGGCGAACTCGTCCCCGCACTCGGGGCAGATGAGGTTCTGCAGAGGGGACACCACCCGTGAGCAGGTCGCACTCAGAGCCACAGCTTCTCAAGAGAGCTAGTCCTGCAGACGGCCAATACGCAAGTTATACGGACACTGTTTTCACCCCTCAAAAATGTATCATTACGTCCACAGATGAAGAGAAAAAAATAATTTCTTTGCTGGCAGAAGACAGAAGAAACACAGTGAACAACATGATTTCCGAGCACAGTGAACGGCTTCTGGTGGGCCGCCGGGGGGCTGGCACCGTGTCCATCGGCGCAGCGAGCACTTTGGAGGAACAGATGACCTCGGTGAGGTGGCGCAGGGGCAGCTGTTCCGGAGCTGGGTCTGTGCATCCGGGCAGGCGGCCACCCCGCCTCTACAGACCAGGGATGTCAGGACACCGGCCCTCAGCCATCACCTGGGCGGCAGCTCAGTCACAGGGTGCGTGGACAGGTGAGCAGCACACGGCCAAGGAAGCCTCAGCAACGGCTCCCGCCAGCAGGAACTGCTGACTCGGCGCAAGGTCCAAGGAGCCCCGAGTTCGGAACTCCCTCGCAGGCTGAGACGGCTCTCAGAGAGAGGTCCAAGCAGGCGGGACGAGGAGCGCGCCCGGCAAGGAGCACAGACTGCTGTTCCCACGAAACCGGCAGCCGCCTCCTTCTATCAGTTTTCCTCGTTACCCCGCAGCAGCCTGAGAAACGCACGCAGACCCCCCTCAAGCGAGGGTGCTCATGCCCCTACCCGGCGCACCCCTGGCAGAAAAAGATGAGGAAGAAGGGAGAGGTGCTGAGCAGTCCAAAAACGACTTCAAGTTAAGTAACTCTAAGTTAGTATCACTATATAATAATTTAAGGAATTAAAAATTACTAGACTGTTGGTATCTTGTTGAAAATTAAGGAAGTTCCTCCTAGGAAATGGTCAAAAACAAACAAAATAGCTAACCTAATTTGCTGCATGTCTTGAAAGAAAACGACCTCCGCATGCCTGAATTTTTAGGGAAACCACGCATGCCCCTCACGACTCCCGTCTCCCGCCCCAGTTGTGAAGCCAAACCGGCCTCTGCCTCCCCGCCTACCCTTGGTCTCTGTCCGCCGCTGCCCGGCCGGTGTTCTCACTCACTGCTCTCCCAGTTGAGCAGGTCAGTGTGTTTTGGGCGATACGGACACGACTCAGAAGCTCGTCCCCACTTTCCAAGCGTGCACTCTGGGCTGTGCACGCCAGCCCGCACAGTGAAAGCAGGGTGACGTGCAGCCCGGGCACCGTCATGAGGGCTGCTCTAAAGTTCTCGCCGGACCCTTACAGCAGGGGCACCTACCGCCCGCCCTCGTGGAACCAGGGCTGCACTGCTTCCTGGTCTGACAGTGGACTGTCATCTGTTACCTGCGCATCTGGGGGTTGTACGGAGACTTGATCTTAGCTCATCTTTTAGTGAAAAGTCACCTGTTTAGGTAGCGCAGGACCAGGTGGGGGTGAAGGTTCCCCTGCAGGGCCCGCTGACACCAGTGGGTGGGAAGCGCAGAGGCAGCACCTGGTTCGGTCTCCCTGCTGCTGGGGGTGAATGGAGCAGGGGCATGGAGTCCAGCTTCCACAGGCCACTGCCCCTGCTCTAGCCAGGAATCAGAACTCTACCTGTGCCGCCCAGCACAGGATGAAGAGACAGCTTGCAGCTGGGCTCTGCCAACACCATCGGGGTCGGGGAGAGGGACCTGGGTGCCACTGCCCCCATCTGCCAAGAGAGGGATGTGGGACTGGCTCTCCACTTTATCTCAGGCAGGTGGGCGTCAGACGGACGCAAGCCAGCATCGGGTGGAAAACCTCCCTCCACCCAGTCTCACCGGGCACTACCAATCGGCGCTGGGCTGGAGTAGGGTGGGCGTGGTCGGAAAGGTCTTCCGTGGTTAGACTGCCCTCCCCCAGCTTCCCTGGAGCACGTCCCTCCGAACCTCCTGGCAGAAGGCCCCAGGCTTCCCAGCACCCTGACCGGCTGCCCAGGAGGAAGGACAGAAGCCCCAGGCACTCCCTGCCGCTGCCTTTCTCACACCCTGACACCCCTCACCACGTGCCTTCCTCCCACCTTTCAGAGTCTTTCTCCATCTACGGGTGTGTCTCTAGGCATTTTTAGCGTTAAGAGGTGGGTCCTGGGATAAAGGGGCTATTACATCTTAGCTGGGTTCTTTTTTTTTAAGGTTTATAGAAAGAGGAGAAAGGAGGGAGAGAAACATCAATGTGTGGTTGCCTCTTGCACACCCCCTACTGGGGACCTGGCCTGCAACCCAGGCACATGCCCTGACAGGGAATCAAACCGGCGACCCTTTGGTTCGCAGGCCAACACTCAATTCACTGAGCCGTACCATCCAGGGCTTAGCTGGATTCTTATACATTACATTTAAATGCAAGGAAAGGCCAGTGATTATTCCTGCAGTTACACATTCAAATCAACTACTGCGAAATAAAACGCATACAACAGACGAAGACAACCAAAGGTGCGTTCCTCCCACGTGCGTGGGGAAGACGGGCAGCAGGGCTCCTTTCTTGTACCGTCACAGGCTCCTTGGCTGAGCACATGGCCACCTAACCAAGGCCTCAAACTCCTAGCCCTCCAACTGGGCGGCCCGTGCGATGCTGTGTCCTGCCCATCAGACATCAGAACGGGTTCCCTTCCTGCCTCCTTCGTCTCCAGCCACATGACAGGGTGACGTTCGAGGGGATCGCAGAGCCAGTGGGAGTCCCAGGCCCTCTCAGGGCACAGAGCTGCTCTGCCCGCGCTGCCGAGCACCAGAGCCGGTGGGGAGGGAAGAGACTGCACACCAGGACCCGGCCTCAGCCACCGAAGGGAGCAGCGGTCCTTGCCTGTCACCACCACCTGGTTCACACCTGAGACTAGCATAGGAAGGCATCTCTGAATTCTGCTCACATGAAACTCCTCGTCCCGAGTTCCTGCTCATCCTGGGCTATTAAGGTCAGGGCCGAACACCACTTCCCACTTCCAGCACGCAGAGCAAGAAGGCAGACCACTCTCACGGCTCCCGTTACCAGCTCACGCCACAGGCGTGCAGCAGCTGCCTTTCCAGCTGCTCCACCCTTTTCTTCTCCTGTGACTGTCTGCTGATATGGAAAACCTTACATTGGAAGACAGAAAGTAGAAGATGGGTAAAGAGAAACAGGAACATCAAGTCAACTGATTTCCAGAAACATTTCCCAGAAACCTTTTGGGAAAAAAGCAGAGTCAGAAACCACGGCACATGCATGGTCCAACCACCGCGGTGATGAAGGACAAAGAGCGTGCAGCTTCGCCCAGGAAGCCCTGCATCCCACCAAGGCCAGGCTGCACCGCCGCCTCTCAGTGGCCACACAGGACCCAGTTCCCGTGCCAGGGGACCACGGCGCAGCCAGGCTGTGCAGCAGCAGAGCCGCCGTCAGTGCATGACGAGCAGTGGAGACACAGCAGAGGCGGAAGGGCTCTGCGCCCCACGGCAGTGACCGCCTGGAAAAGAATTTGGGAAAGCGTGCGGGCGTGAAAACCCAAGGAAGGGAAGGCTGTGAGAGGGATGTGTAAAACCCTACGCACTAGTGGAAATGGAAATGGAAAAGCACCGCTGTCTTCTCAGTCACGGAGGAAGCGAGGGTACAGCGTGAAAGGTGTGTGCGAAGCGACACCCGCGCAAGCAGGACCCCCGCGGTCCTGGGCCCATCGGCGTGGCGGGTGGGAGGTCAGGGCAGTCCTGAGGCTGGGCTGGGCAGCTCTGCCCTCCCCTGGCCCGCTGTGCACAGGCCCCGCCAGCATGCGTGGTGCACGTACAGCCGCCTCAGCCCCTGCCTGTCACATGACCTGCTGGAGGGCTGTCACGCACAGACGCACTCACACCTACGCACGCGTACACACACTGGGTGCACTGTGTTTATCTGGCCTGCGCCACGTCTGCCCTCCCAGCTCTCTTGCCGACAACCCCGTGGCCCGACTCCTTGGCTGCCCGACAGCACGCGCTGCCTACACCCCGGCCTCGGTGCAGACAAGCCCCTGCATTCCCGCCCCGGCGGAGAGGCACACCCCAGCCAGCTCCCCGCCAGGACCCACACACTGGTCACACATCACACAATGTCATGCAGCCCCTGCTTCCGTCCCCAGTCCGGTTCCGCTCCTACTTCCCATGCCAGGCTTCCCACTGCCATCGCCAACTACTTCACTTTTCCATGAAGACAGAGCCATGCCTGCACTTCACAGGAAAAACAAGGGTCTTCGGCCACAGGATCACCCTAAGAGCAAGGCACCCGGGGCACACGACACTCCCCAGGGAGCCCAGGGACAGATGGCCGTGCAAGGCCCTCGTCACCCAGCCATACCCACGCCGCACCAGCGGCCAACTGAGCACGTCCACGTCAGCAGCACCAAGCTGTCGGGAAGCTGGGCTTCGGCAGCTGTGGTGGTGACAGAGCAGGACTGGGGGGGCTAAACGGGGAACAGGAAACCCCAGGCTCCAAAAGCTGCACGGCACCTGACCCACACGTGGCTGCTTCTCGGCTGACTGCTCAGCGAGTAAAGGTGTATGCTCCTGTCCGACCATGGGGGTCCGGGGCCTTAGGAAGCAGAACGCAGGGCCTGGCCTCGGTGGAAACCCAGTGAGACACTGAGGGAGACCAGCAGCGCCCGCTCAGTGCTCGTTCCTGAGTGTGGTGGTGGGTTTGTGATGCCGAGGAAGAGCCTTGTGTTGGGGTTATGTACTGGAGTATTTGGAGGGAATGTAAGTAACGTGGTGACTGCAACTTCCTTTAAAGTTGCTCAGAAATGGTGGGGGCCCTGCGAGCCAGGCAAAGGAGACACCTCCGCAAGGGTGCACCGAGCTATCCTCTCGGGCGTGGCGTTTGCATGAGAACAAAGCTGGGGGGTGTGCTGTGATCATCGCTACATATTGTGGTGGCAAATGGTGACCAAAAGGTGACTGTTTTCAACCACCCACATGGCTGCTAAAATCAAATCTTACTGCCCCCTCAGGTTCCGCAGGTGAGAATCTGGTGGGTGCCAGGCTGCAGCCCAGCGGACAGAAATGCACTCCACCCTACAGACAGTCGCATGCAGTGTATCACTGAAGGACCCCCCAGCGACATCAGTAAGAACCCAAAACCTCCAAGGACAAATGCGAACAATGCACTGAGCCCACGTGAGCAGAACACTGCTGTGCTGAGGATCCAGACCCAATTCTGTAAGCACGTTCGATTCTCCCCTGACACAACCTAAAAATTCAATGGAGCCAAAGTGAAAACACCAACTCAGTTTTAAGTAGGCAAAATTCTGAAGCTGACATTAATAACAAACCAGAACAGGAAGATAAGCAGCATACAAAGATGTGTTATCATTCCACAGGGAAACCAGCGAGACAAACCAGAAAAACCAGGCAGTCCCTCCCCAGGCAGAGCCCAGCAGAGGGAGCAGAGGGGACAGAGGGCTCCTTGTTCACAGGGCTTGTCTCCTAAGAGGAGGTTCACATCAAACACCTGTCACCTAACGCCCCAGCCCTCCATCCCTGCTCTGCTCCGGGCTGTCTCTGGGGTCGCGCTGACCCAACGCGGCTGGACCGCAGCTCGCTGCACACTGTGGCTCAGGAGAGCAAGCTGCATCACATGACCCTGAGCTCGCGCCCCACCACCCACCCACCACGCCTTTCGTAGGTGCTCTGCAGTAGGGTGGCCCATGCAACCTGGGACTGGGCTGCCACATGGGAGCTAGAGCCCTCACTGGGCAGGAGGGACACACACAGGAAGTGGGGGAAGCTTGCATGAGCCAGGGAGGGTGGCTGGACTGGACCAGTGTGGACTTGTGATTTCCAGAATGGGCGTGTGCACTCCCTGGGAATGTGCCTGCATTCTAGAAGACACAGTGGGATCTAAAACATAGCTGTAGCCCTGGGAAGTATTTCCAAGCAAATCACAAGAACGAGGATCTGCAAATGAACAGATTAAAAATTTGAGTATTTGGCCATTTAAAAATTTATGCCAGGAGAAAATGTCAGAAACCAAGAAAGGGCAAAAAAAATCCTAATTTCCTAGGTGTGTAAATAGCTGACACAAATCTGTAAGAACAGTCCCATAATCCCCACCCACCCCCTAAAATAAGAAAATTAAAAGACAAAAAAGATACTAATGACTAATAAACATGGAGAGATGCTAAACTTCACTCATAACTAAGGAACTGCAAATTAAAACAACAGAATCATACCACCGTAAAACTACCAGACTAGCAAAGACAGGTTTTATAACATAGACATTGGAAAACGGAGTGAGGAAAGAGCATTTTCCTACACTGCTGGCTGGAGAGTAAACCGAGAGAACTCTCTGGAAAACAATTTGACACGATCAGATTTCTAAAGTCACGTCCACTTTGACCTACCAATTCCTTCTCCAGAAACCAGCTCATTCTTGGTGGGGGGAGGGGTGGCAGAGGGCTGTGTGCTGAGGGACCTGCAGGAGCACCTCTGGCCTCCGTCCACTAGGTGCCCGCAGCGCCTCACCCCCTTCCCCACCGGAGTGGCCCCCAAAACGTACTCTGTGCACTGAATCGCCTGCCAGGAGAGCTGCTGCGCCAGCCCGCACACCCGGACACACGCGGGGCGCGGGCTCAGGCAGCTTTGTCTGCCCCATGTCTGCACAGCTGAGGACGACCCACATGCCTGAGCACGGGGACCTGCCGACCGGGATACCAGCGTCCAGGCCCATGGCCGCTCTGTGAGGAGCAGGCTCAGTGTGGCGATGCCTGCGACGGCCGACTGGACAGAAGGTGCAGGGTGACGAGGGCTGAGGAGGGGGCGCGGAGGAGCCGGGCGCGCCCAGGGTGCCCTGCAAGGCCTGGCACCGTGGGCGACGGAGACTCGGCTGCTCCCAGATGACACGGGCACTGCTGACTCAGCAGGTTTTAAAGGATACACAACAGATGATTTTATGTGAAAAATCAAAGACGTATAAAAAATATACAAACAATAGGAACTCAATTTTTAGAAAAAAAATTTATATATGTAATCAAAATACTGTATTTGTTTTTCTGTCTTAGGAGGAAAAATATATCAAATAGTTACCTATAATTAGCCCTGAATAGTAGGATTACATGTGATTTAAGCTTTTTTCCTCACTTTTTGCATATTCCTAATTTTCTACAGTAATAACCAGGGTGGAGGAGGTAATTTTTTTTTCAATTTACTTATTTTTAGAGAGAGGGAAAAGGAGGAAAAAAGACAGGGAGAGAAATATCAATGTGTGGTTGCCTCTCACATGCCCCCCACTGGAGACCTGGCCCCCAACCCAGGCCTGTGTCCTGACTGGGAATCCAACCAGCGACCCTTTGGTTCTCAGCCAGCACTCCATCCACTGAGCCACACCAGCCAGGGCCAGGAGATAATATTTCCAAGGTGGACACCATTCACACTTGAAGTGAGACCCCTGCCCCAACAGCGGTGCCGGCGCAGGCCAGCCACCAGCACACTGCCAGGACCGCTCACCGGGCGCCCGCAGGGCTGGGCCCCGGGCAGGTCTTCCCTTCCCCCCACCCCCGGCCCCCAGGCCACGGGTTCAGGAGCCGCCTTCATGGGCAGAAAACCCACTTTGGGCCACTTCGGATTTCTACAAAAGTTAGTTTCTGCTAAAAACAGAAAGGAAGGGGACCTCTTCTAGCCCCCAGAGACACATTTTGATCCCCCCAACACACTACACGTTCAGTGTCCCTAACCCAAGGGGTACTGGCCAGAAAAGGAAGTATTTCATCAGTCAACAGGGGACCAGCCAGGGCAAACTTACGAATTCGCCCCTGGAAACCTACGTGAAGGCTTTGCACACTCTTTCACACCCAGACCCTCCCAAGGGTTGGACGCATTTTCAGAGTCAGTTAACAAAGGACAGGCCGGAATAGTTACCTCCTCCTTCTCATGCAGCATAATGTGCGCTTTGAGACTGGCCACTCTGGAGAATTTCTTGTGACACACAGGACAGGTAGGGTCCTCCCCATTGTGGGTACATTTGTGCAGGGTCAGGTTGAATTCAACATTAAAGGTTTGGGGGCACTGGTCGCATCGATGTGGCTATTTGGAGAGAAAAGTTGAGAAGCCACCACAGTCAACGTCATTCAAGTATTAGCAAGTACCATCATCCACAACCTCTCCAAGCAACTTCCGACGCCCCTGCTAGACCCAGCGTCAGTAACCCCCACCCAACACATCATGCTCCTCGGGGACGCCTCGGAGGACAGTGAGGACGACCACACCCAGGCAGAAGCAAGGCCTCCCGGAGGAGTGCCGCACCCCTGTGCCAGCAAGGCCTCTCGGGCAGCAGGCGGAGGACGCCTTGCTGGCCGCCACATTCCCTTCTTTTCGGACCAGCTGCTCCACTGCGAACAGGGCCGCTCCAGGTCAACCAGCATTCACACGAATCTTACTAGGTTGTAACGGAGCTGCTTTTCTCAGTCTAAAGTGGCCCCAAAACGAAGGTACTCTGCCACTCACTTGCAAAAAGATAAAGTAAGCACTGGCATTTACTTCTCTCTGAAATACCAAGGCCCTAATGAGGACTAAGTCGGCATCTCCAGGTTTTCAGCTGTGGGGGGAGTCACGGCCGCGGGCACCAGCATCAGCGTTAATCGTCACGGGGCAGCACCGCCACTCCCGCCGGCAGCAGAGCGGGGCTGGCCGCACCCAGGGCTCCGGAAGAGAGAGCGGGCACGTCTGGTGTCCAGCGGCTCACTAGCCCATGCCCTCCGACCTGGAGGAGAGTCGTGACCACTTTTAATTGCAGTCAGAACTGCCCCCTTCCGTCTATCCGCAGACCGTCCCACTACCAGCCCACCAGGACGCAAACACTCCCGTCGTGCCCCACAGGGCATCCTGCAGAAGGGCCCACACCCTGTGTGCGAGCGCAGCCCCTGCTGGCGCGTGATCGCATGTGTCTGAATGCCACTGTGAAACACAATCACCAAGGGCAGCCCCCCGGTGGAGACGGGAACTGCTGCAGACAGGCGTGCTCCGAGAACACGCCCTCCCGCACCACCGAACAACGGCAGGGCACGGACTTGCTGGACAGCCTCTCCCTGCCGTTCTCAACCTCCTGACGGCTAGGAATATGACCACGGCCGAAAACACAAGGCCGGACTCTGCGCCGCGAGACTCGGGGATCTAAACGGCAGGAGACGCTCTCAAACCCACGCGGCCTTCCACAACACCTCCAGTTTAACGCTCTCGCTGCTGACCCTCCTCCAGTACGTACCTTGTCGTTCCGCTCGTGATCCCTCATGTGGCGCTGAAACTGGGACTCTTTTGGGAAAGATAGCAGACAGATTTCACATTTATGGAAGTTTGGAGCTTGACAGGCATAATTAGCGTTCTCCGCATTCAATGTTAAAACTCCATCTACAAAATTGCATAAGTATAGACAATAAATACCAGTTGTTATTCTCATCACATAAATAAAGTTATTTGGTTATTGTTTAGAAACCAAATTATGTCAAAAGCTTATAAGAGATTTTAGACAAAATTAATGATACCTTGGATGTTTAAAATAGACATGGTTTTAAGTTAGAAATGAGAATGACCGGGACACAGGAGGACAGAGCCCCAAGTCCTTCCTGGGACCTCTGGAAACCTGAGACGCAAGGCCCGAGGCCTGAGGCCCTCACAACCAATCCCAGCAGTATTCCTGGACTTCTAGGCATTTGGAACCCTGAGGGCATTTCACTGTCAGGCTGCTCTGCGAGTTCATCAGGAATCCACCCAGGATCCTAAATTACTCAGCAAACAAAACTCCAGTTGAAAACAAATGCCACTTCACTAACTCAATCTACCTCTGAAAACTGCTGAAAAGCAAGACTAAGTCAAAAGCAGACCTGTTCTCTGAATTCTGCTTTAGGATGATAAAGGGCCACAAAGCTTCTACAACGCGCTCCTCTAACCCCAGTCAAGCAAACGGCAACAAACGTAAACGTGAAGGTACTTTCAAATAAGAATAACCATGGGAACATCATCAACATTTTTTGAAATTATTGTTGTTCAAGTACAGTTGTCGGCAACGTCATACAATAAAGATGCCCCAAATCTCTCCAATTCTTTAAAACAAGTAATTATACTCCATATCTTATAATTTGAGCAGGAATGCAGGATACATATTAACTATTAAAAAAACTAGAAATACATCACCCACCACTGTGGCAAATTGGACCCCAAAATATTAGAACTTAGAAATCTGGGAGCAGGGTAGGGGTAAGCAGAAGACCCAGCAAGCCCAGGAGAGCCCCGTCCTTCTGCGAGGCCCCACGCTGAGGGGACGGCCCGCAGCCCCCACCCCACCAGCAGGCCTGGGGACCTGCCCCCACAGGAGCCCAGAGTGGCAGGGCAGGGTGGGGCGGACGCCCTGGGGGAAGTCGGCAGGGACTGGCGCTGGGACAGCTTCAGAGCATCCCCCGCACGTTCACCGGTAACGCCCACTCCAATTTCAGGAAACACGGATGTGACTGAAAAGACCGCAGCGTTGCTTGTGGATGAGATGGGTCCACTAAGGAAAAGATACACCTGATTTGCATTCTATTTATTCTGAACTATATCCACATCCTACTCAAAGACCATGCTTTCAAAATGTCTGCACTAAACTAATAACGAAATGTTTTATGATTCCCGAGGCCCAAAATAAATGACCGCTGGGACCACATCAACTGATACATTATGAGTCCCTTTGGAAAACCTTTTACTAAGATACGAAATAGTTCAGCGGTCAGGAAGGTGCTATCAACTCAAAGGTGCCTGCACCGAGAGGCGGCAGAATCAGGGACGGCTTCTGCACGTTCTCATTTTACGTACCCTCTGCGCAAATGTATTCACCATGAGAACAGTGCTCCTCTGGAAAGAGAATGTGCTCGCCTTGAACTGGGCGAGTCAATGGGACAGGTGCGGTGGCCCAGGCGCTGTCATTTCTTTTCGGAGGCGGCACAGGTGTGCCCTGTGTCCGCACGTACCTGAGCCCCTGGCCGACTGCCGGAGAACAAGGGCACAGGGGCCTGTGCAGGAGGCGGGAATAGAGCCGGGAAAGGGGATGACCCTGTTTTAAACTTCTGAGCCATTATGATGTTCTACCTATTCAAAAGAGTTAAATGAAAATAAATAAGCTTCCTTGGGGGAAAGGGGGAGCCCCACAGCCCATCCTGCATGGTACAGCTAAGGGAGCTCAGGCCCTGAAGAAATGAGGGTACTTGGGCAAGATCACGCCATCAGCCAGGGGCAGGGCTGGCAGCAACGCCCGAGGCCTCGCCCGGCTCTCCTGGAACCGCGCCCCCACGCCTCTCGAGGCCACAGCCTCTACAATGAGACCCCTGCCTCCACCTTGCTCCTTGTGCAAACGCAGACGAACCTGGAGTCTAGCAACAGCGTTCTGTTCCAGCTGGAAGCCTAAGACCGTTTATGTTCTTTGGGTATAAAACACACCCAACTGAGAGCCAGGCCAAGCACCTGGCCAGCTGTCAACAACACGTGCGGTTCCAACGGGACAGCAACAGCACGGAACGACGCGGTGCGAGGACCTTCTGCCCCAGGGACAGCGAGAATGGACAGCCTGCTGCAACACATGGCCACAGCCCGTCTCCCCTCGACAGGAGGGCCCCTAGACGGGAGGGCCCGGCGCCAGAGAGCACACGGCATGGCCTCCTCAGGCGGAGCTCAGCGAGCGGGCAGAGCCAGCCCAGGCTGCAAGCCGACAGGATGGCCGCCAGTCTCACAGGGACACTGCCTGGATGGCGCACACTGGGGACGTGTGCGGTGCTGGTGAGGCCCTGCTCCTCAGCGGGAGGCGTCCCACACACGTCTCTGTGGACTGTTACTACGAGCACATGGTCAGGCTGCAGGTTACACAAGAACACGTGTGCTGAGGAAACGCGCAAGCCCTGGTCCTGGTGCGTGACAAACGCCCTGGAACTCCCCAGTGACAGAGTTAAGATAAAGCCTTGGTCAGACCCTCAGTACACAGTCCCTTCCGGGGCCAGGTCGCACGTGTCCCCACGGCGCCTGCTTCCCAGGAGCACGCGCACCCTGACGCAGCTGTGTGGTCCGCGTCTGCCTCTGAGCCTGCCCGTGCGCGAGCGCCTCCCTGTTCAGTGTCGGAGCGAACAGTGGGCTGGGCGCCAGGCTCACCTAACACTGACTCTACAATGGCTCCCAGGCCGCTGAAACTGCCGGTGGCTCAGTGTTGCCTACAACCTCCCTGCGGACAGCTGAGGGCCCAGTCACGCTTAGAAAACCCCTCCCTGCCCTCTTTCAGGAAAGGTGTCCAGCATCGCTGGCACCAGGCGCTACACCCAGGCCCTCGAGCTCTGTCGCGGGCGCCAACCTCAACGTACGCGGCCAGCAACGCCCAGCAGCGGGGTGAAAAGACGTAGGGTGCGCAGGGATTGGACAGAGTGGTGGAACGCGGACAGAAAACTGCCGCTGTTGCATTCATTTTCAGAAGACCGTCCCTCGGACAGCACCCAGCCTTTCCATCCCGGGGCTAGGACAAAGGTCCTCATCAGCTTGGAGATTAGGCGTCAGTAACTACTCGGGCTGCTGCTGAAGAAAACCACGCCTCTGTCCCTCCGGAGCTGGAGCACAGAAGGCAAGGGGACTTCAGGGACTCGTGCGCGCGATGGCAGCTGCAGTGCAATCACAGCTTATTACTTGGGGCCGGAGCTGGCCAAATGCCCCTGCGAATGGCCACGTGGGAAATGTTCCAGACTTCCGGGATCAGGAGGTGTCTGCCATGACTCCTCAAATCTGCTGCTGCAGCCCAAGAGCTACCACAGGTGACGAGGGTGGCTCGTTCCCATGCAACTCTGTTTACCAGAAAGGTGAGGCCGTAGGTAGTTGACCCTAATCTAGAGGAAGACAGGAATACAAAAGAAAGATGTACATTACAGCGCTTCAGTTTTAGCCAAAATTTATATTGATCTGAAGACAGAAGAACAGAACAAGAAATCATTCTCCTACGCATACACAAAGTCAGTGTCTTGCACTGTCAAAGGAAGCCTATTTAGTATTGTCCACTTTGACCCAGGAACGCAAAGAAGCTCACAGCACTTATTTTTAATAGTCTCCAAACTGGAAACAAGCCAAGTACCTACAGTACAAAGGATAACTTAAATGGTAGTGTGTTCACAGAATGGAATGCTATACACTTATGAAAATGAGTCTCTGCTGTATAAGCACAGGGATGATCTCATAAAAACAAGTATGGAATGAAGGGAGCCATAAACGAGAAGGTGTATAGTATGAATTCAGTTCCGCTCAAAAACAGGGAGAATCAGTCCATGGCATCAGAAGTGGGCATGAGAAGACAGGTAGGGGAAGGGTGCAGAGCACCTACCTGGTCAGAGACAACAGGAGCTTTAAGGTACCGCTCACGTTCCAGGTGCTGGTTACCTATGACAACCCACGAAACTCATCACTAACACTCTGTGCACTTTTCAAGGCAGACGTTCTACCCACTCAGACAAGGGCTCAAACGTATCCCTGGCCTCTCGGAACCTCCTAAGCCACGCCACCAGCGCGCACCGCAGAGCAGCGCCTACCCCAGGGGCAGGTAACTCGGCAGTCCTCCATGATGCCCAGAGTCGGCAATGAGCCCCCGGCACCTGGGCCTTCAGCCGCATCACGCCCTTGCCGTTGTGGTCAGACCCACAGGCCAGTGAGTCTGACCTGGGCATCCAGGACGTCATCTCTCCACGTGCTTTATCTGGTCACGTGAGTTCCCCGTTTTCACGCACTGGAGCAACAGTTTTCCACAGCGCTGAGATTCGGGCGCAGGCACCTCAGAGGTGCAGGTTGTCCTCGAACCCCTTTGCCGCCCTCTCCTAAACTGGAGCAGCTTTTCTGTCAGCCAGTGGTTCTCAACTGTGACCTTGGCGGCAAGGCGGGGTCACCTGGGTCCTGCCTTACAGGCTCCGATGTAACTGAGCTCAGTGAGGCTCCCAGGCACTTCCTAAAGTCCCGCAGGGTGACAGCCCCCACCCAGGCCGTGCGGTAACGCGGCAGGCCGAGCCCTGTGACCGAAGAGTGGTCTGGAGAACACCCTGACCCCTCCAGCACAGAGACCCTGCCTTTGTGTACGGAGACCACGTGGGGACCCTGACACAGCGTCACCATTCAGAACGCTGCAGAATTGACTTTGGTGAAGAACTTGCGTTGAGTGTGGTCCTCCCAGATCAGTTTTGGGTCGAAGACGAGAATTTGGAACCCATGGTAACTTGCTACTGATTCCAGGATCATGACAAGTGTTACGTCATCCAACTTTTCTCAAAATTCTGAGCACTCCAAGCTTCTGCCTACCTAAGAAACTCAGTTATAGAAAGGGAAGGGTGCTCCTTTATGAAAAATCCTTTCACCCTTGGATACCTGCTATGGTTGGAAAGTTACGATTTTAAGCAGGATCAGTCTCTCCTGAACTATTCTCCACCAATCATACCTAGTTTTGTTGTTGAAGCAAATGAGTCGCCCGAAAACTGGAGGGCCCAAGGCTGCCACCGCCCAGTCCACGGTACCAGCTCTGCCCTGGCATCCCACCCCAGGGGCCTCCCTCCTCTGAGGGAGGCACACAGGGTCCCTGAATTCAACCGCAGAAACCTACAGTGGCCTGAACTGGCAATTGGAGCAAGAAAAGACATGTTCCCCCCTCTGGCTCACCGTCTGCCTGTCTCAGCTCTCCACCAGAACACTGAGCAGGCACCCAACCACAGGTGCGAGCTCGCGAGGAAAGCTTTGTGCCGTCTTCCCAAGGAACCGATGGAGGCCGTGAGAGACCCCTAACATGGTTTCCATCAAGGAGACGTTACTACTTACGAAGAGAAAAGTACCATCTAAGTCAGGTGGTGTTTCCCCAGCGTCAGGCCAGGCGCAGAGCTGGTGCTCAATAAATGTTCCCCACTCAACTTAGAAAGAAGGCTCACTTCTTTCCTTGGGTTCCAAGCCAACTACTCTGTCAAAAAATGTCCCCCAACAGACCCCCTCCTCACCATTTCATGACGGTTCCGTTCGACATCATTTCCTCTGGGAAGCCCAGACTTCCCTGCTGCCACCAAGTGCTCCCGTCCGCCTGGGCACTGTCCTGAGGGGCCAAGGCCAGGTCCTTTCTCAGACACTGAGGTCTACAACTCCCAGCCCCGCCCCGCAGGGCCCACCAGCCACGGAAAGCGCCTTGAGACCAGTGCTGAATCAGTGAGTCAGCCCCCACGCAGGGCCTCCTATTTCCCAGGCAGAGCAGTGACATGCACGCTTCGGATGCACATGCAGCTTCAAGTCCCAACTCTGACCCCGACCAGCTGGGCGGGCCTTCCAGATCTCTTCCCCTCTCTGAGCCTCATTTCCCTTACTTGTAAAAACCCCCACCTACCTTCCAGGTTTTTCTTAGAAACAAATTCATTATGGGTGACAAAAAAATAACTTCCAGTTACAGAAACATCACTAAGGGAGTGAACTGAGAGAATAATGATCCTTCAACAGTTTGGTTCCAGGACCCCTTTACGTTCTTACACATCACTGAGGACCCAACGACCTTAAGTTTACGCATAGGTTACGTTTATTGATATATTCTCAATTAGAAATTAAAACTGAGCAATTTTTAAATATTTATTTGCTTAGAAATAAACCTATTACATTTAACATACACATTTTTATGAGAACTGTATCTCCAAGAAAAGTACTAAGAAGAACTTTCATTTTTGCAAATCTTTTTGTCAGTGCCTTGAGGGCAAGGAGGCCCTTGCGTCTGCTCTGCCTGGGCCAGCAGCCGTGCGCAGTCTCCAACACTGAGACACACACGGTGGCCTTGAGGTTTGGTGCCGCCACGGTGCGATGTGCGCCGAGACCTCGTTGCTGTTGTGCAATTAGTGCAAACGGGCACCACGTCACAGAGCCAGCAGTGCTGGGATCACCGTGACGATGTGTCGCAGAGCCTGGCAGCGCGTGGATGCCCAAGGGTCCCTGCAGCGAACCCTGGGGACCACTGGGGCAGGTGGAAGGGGACTGCCACGGGAGGCCGCGGCACTGAGCCCCGCTGCCGGCACAGGAGGTGGACTTCTGGCGTGGGGACCACAGGCCCCACGCAGAGACACCAGGGAAAAGGACAAGGGACTTGGGCTGGAACAGGACCCAGGGAGGAGCTGGGCCAAGGCCAGAGCAAGGAGGACCCTCGAGTCCCATGGGCTTCACTGTCAAGGAGAGGAGGAACCCATTCAGGAGCTTCAACCGGGGAGTGGACCACCTGATGGCTGTTTGAAAGGGACTCTGGAGGCAGACAGGCCTGGACTGATGGGACACTTCCCTCAGAGACCAGTGAGAAGGCTCAGAAAGCGGAGCTTGGGGCAGCAGCTCCGGGATGCATGCTGGTGAGGAGGCCGCAAAGCTGTGTGGTGAGAGACCCAGCGGCTGACAATGCGACCTGGTAACATGTGGTAAAACAAATGGCTGCAAGAAGTGGCCTTTCCGTGTCCTGGACCGAGGTCAAGTCACCCAGACACTGTGCTGTGCAGGAGCCGTGACAAGATGCAGTAAATGCACAGCAAACAGAACAGGGCCACCTCAGTCCCAGCTCCCACCGATAACAACTGGGACGGTTAATGCTCAGGCCCAGCAGCACGTGCGTGGACCGGGGCCGCGGAGCCCAGGGTGGGGCGGCAGCATCAGCGGTCAGGCTTGGATGCAGCGCACTTCACTCACGTCCCCATCTGTCCTGCACCCCTTCACCGTCCTACACCCGCTGAGAGAGCGATCAGCGCAGGTGCTGAGTGAGCACAAGGCTGGGCAGCGCACCTGCACTCGCGCTCGCAGAGGCTGGGCACCCCCATCGCGGGGCAGGGGTCCTGAGTCCGACGGGGCCCCGCCGACCCCGGGGCGAGTCCCTGTGGGGAACCCACTGGATCCCACACGCGAAGAGCCCGGGGCTGGACCTGCGTCCCGCGGACGCCAAGGGACCCCATCATCCTCGGCTCCCGGCCCCGCTGTCCCGTCAGCCTCTCGGCCGCGCCGGCACCTGCGCCCACAGGCCTCCTCACGGGAGCGGCGGGGTGCGATTCCCGCGGGCTGGCGGGAGGGCAAGCGGACGGCCGACGCCGGGCCGCGCGGAGAACTGGAGGGAGGAGGAGGTGGAAGGAGAGGGGAGGGGGGAGGGGGAAGGGGGAGGGGGAAGAGGGCGGCGCGCACCTCGCCCCCGGCCCGCCGCCGCCGCCGCCGGCCCAGGAAAGTAGGCCCAGCTGGCGGAGGGCCGGCGCCGTATCATTCCGCCCGCGCCTGCGGCCGGCAGTCGGACGGCGGCAGCGGCGGGGGAAGCAGGGGAGCGCTGCGCGGTCTCCGGCCCTCCTGGCCTGCCCGGCCCGCCCGGGTTCTCGCTGCCCCGCCCGGCCCAGCCGCTCCCAGCGCCCTCCGCGCCGCATCCGGGGACTATATTCGCGCGGAGTGGCACAGCGGCGGCGGATAAGGGCCGCTTACCGGTGTCGCCGCGCGCCTTGCTCTCCTTGGGCTTCGGGGGGCGGCCCCGCGGCATCGTCGGCGGCGGCGGCGGCGGCCCTCCCCTCGGCCGCACACACACTCACACACATACGCTCGGCGGAGCGCGCACGCGCGGGGACAGGCTGCGAGGACGCGGCGCGCGCCCCGCCGAGCGCGGAGGCGGGCAGAGCAGCCCAGGAGGGCGGCCGCCGAGCCCGGCCGTGCGCCTGTGGGCCTCACGGGGGGAAGGCGGCGGAGCGAACTAACGGCAGCGCCGGAATCGCGCCCACTGCGGTGGGTTCCATGGCTTGGTGGGCCGCGTTGGGGTCGTTGGGCGCGGGGTGGGGGGAGGGGCGCCCTGCGCATGCGCGCTCTGCGTTCGGGCCTGGAGCACCGGGCGGACGAACGGCGTCCCCTGGCGGCCCAGGCCCCATCGCCTGGGGTCACCTGGAAGACCCTCCCGACGTGTGGCCGGACCGGTCACCCCGCTGGGACAGCCGTCGGGGCGATAACGAGGAAAGATGCCCACGTAACAGGCGGTGCTGTTACGGGTGCTGAAAACGCTTCCCAGGTGGGCAACAGAAACCCACCCCCGGTGGCCTTTCCGCGCTGGCGTCGCTTGGTGTTAGGACGGCCTCGGAGAGCGCTCGGGGCGCAGACCCAGGAGGGGACGCACCCAGGCCCCCGCGCGCCTGACCACGGAATACGACCAGTCCGCGGTGGTTTCTCATCCATCCGAACTCCCACGAGGTTGTGACACGAACAGGACCCAGCATGTTGGGAGATTAAGGGGCCTCGCGATCGGAGGAGGAATGCTCACTGCTAAGCAAGTCCGAGGAGCCTGGACTGGCAGCCTCGCCATCGAATTCAAGCGGTAAATAAGGATCGCCGACTGCGTGCGAGGTACTGTGAGGAAATACAAGGCGCTTGGAAGCATGGGGAAGGAAAGACACTGAAGTAGCCAAAATACTATAATGGCAGAGCTGACGGATCCGCGGAGAACCTCGAGAACAAGAAGAACAATTCGAAAATGGGACAGACTCTCAACTCAATCCTAGTAAAACGGCTGCATCGTAACATGGTAAGAAAAGACTTCTCAGGGAGAGGCAACAAGTAAAGGACGACAAACCTAAAATTAACTAGGACGGTCATCTGTCAGGTACTTTATATATCTTATGTTTAAAAGAAACAAGTCCAGAGAGCTTTTCTACCCGTCATGAGCCAGGTGCACGGCCAATGGCAGGGGTCCCCAACTTCCACCACCCTGATCCGTGGAAAAACTGTCTTCCATGAAACTGGTCCCTGGTGACAAAACAGGTTGGGGACCGCTGGCCAGTGAGACTTAATTATGAACACCTGCTGTTGTTGACGACTTCTTACTTATAATCCTTATGACAGTCCTGTAAAGTACCATTTTAAAGATGATAATGCTGAGGTTCAAAATAATTTGGTTCAGGCAGATCTGTAAGCAGATCCAAGTCTCAAGCCAAGACTTAAACCTGCTAATCCTATACACCTGGTTACATCAAAGCAGAAATAAGATTCCCATATGCACAGTAGGGCTGGATTACGTACGATACAAGGCTGAGAAAATAGGGTGGAGGCAGGGGGTAAGAATCCTTGGCCCTTCACAAATCAGCTTGGACAATGATGGCCTGTGTACCCTATTTTGTTCCGAAGAGAACTGGAAGCAATTTATATCCGAGTCACATGAATACATGAGGATGAAGGAAAAAAGAGTAGAGAATCAAAAGTAAGTACCCGAACTAAATCAAGTCCCATGTAGTTATAACAGAAAGTTGAACTCCAGGTGCGGCGTAGCCCAAGTACAGAAGCAGACGTGCTCACTTACAAGATTCTCACCCATAAAACACATCTGTGTCCCTCACCATATATCCCTGTTGTTTCTTTTCACCATGTGTACACATCACAAACATCCCACCTGCAGAGACCATTCTACTTCCCAACAGGGATGAACTGCTCTGGCGAGGACAGCCCGTGCGGTGCTGACTAACGGTGTGGGAGTGAGCCCCGCGTCCTGTTCCTGATGTTGGCAGGAGCGCGCTGACCATCTCAGCACTGTGTGCGTTGTTAGCTGTGGGTTTGTCGTACTGTGGCCGTCATTATGCAGACGTTTTCTCTGCACCCAGTAGCTTGAGAGTTTATCTTGAAAGGATGCTGAATTGTCAAATGGTTTTTCTGCATCTATCGAAATGAAAATGTGGTTTCTATCTTTTCATTCTATCAACCCGGCATACCGCATTTTTTAATTTGCATCATTTTTTCCTAAATTTATATATATGTATATATATTCATCAAGGATATTATTGGCCTATAGTTTTATTTTAGTGTCCTTATCTGGGTCTGGTATCGGGATGATTCTGGCCTCCTAAAATTAGTTTGTGAATGTTCCTCTCTCCAAATTTTTGGGAAACTTTGTTTTGAGAAAGATTGTGTTCATTCTTTAAATGTTTCTTTGAATTCACTGGTGAAACCTTCTGGTCCTGGGCATTTGTTTGGCGGGAGGTTATCAATTCTTTCAATCTCTTCACGCATTGGTCTGTTCAAATTTTCTATTTACTCATGATCCAGCTCTGGTAGGTTGTATGTAGGTTGGTTTCCCAGATTTAACCTCCTAGTTGTCCCAGAATTCTCTAGAGGGCTGCTGTTGCCTTCCTTTTCGTTTAAAATAGATGGCTCTATGGGACATACAAAGGGGCATAAAACGTGATCCCCAGAACCACACCGGGCACATTCTCCCCCAGAAGCACCTGCTCTCCTGGTGCTGTGAGCACCATCCCCTTGCCTCTGCGGTTGCACATTTTACTTGGATGTCTTTAAATGCACGAAGTATTGGTCCAGTTTTGAAATCTTTTTAAAGTTCTTCCATGTCTTGCTTCTTCAGTCATTATGATACTTGTGAGGTTTATTGATGTTGATGCGTATAGCTGTAATTCATTTATTTTCACTATTCTACAGTATCTCATTGTAACACAGTGCTCTGCCAGGGGTACCCAACCCCTGGCCTGCAGGCCACATGCAGCCCGGGATGACTATGAATGCAGCCCAACACAAAATGATGAACTTACTTAAAACCTTTTTTTTGCTCATCAGCTTTCATTAGTGTTTGTGTATTTAATGTGTTGCCCAAGACAACTCTTCTTCCCATGTGGCCTAGAGATGCCAAAAGTTTGGACACCCCTGCCAGATTCAACCCATTACTGATGAAGTTTGGGTTATACAGAGTTTTTTGATTGGTTGGTTGGTTTTTATGAACATACTATGTGTATTCTCATACTTATTTTTGGTGGTGTTTTTTAAGTATAATATGAATATTTATATCTATTTTGTTTTTTGCTTTCCATTTGTCCCAAAACATCTATATTTTTGTTTCTTCTTTTGATTTGATGTTTTTCTCATTCTACTTTTTTCCTTCACTAGTTTGAAAATTATGTGCTATATTCTGCTAAGCATACCTAGAAACTTAAAGATGATGCTTATGAAAAGAGAATGTTAATGTCTTTATCCTTCTCTCAATTTACGTATTGTTTTAATTCTGCTTTTAAACCGAAGAAGACATGTTATTTAGTACTCTAACTTGTCTGAATATACCTGTGTGTTCCATTATTTTTGTCCTTACATCCCTTTTTGTATCTGTGACCTGCCTTCTGTTTCTCTAAGCTTTATAGTTTCATTAGTGAGCATAACTAATGGCAGACATTCTTGGCTTTTGTTTACCTAAAAATCTCTTTATATTGTTCTCATTCTTAAATATTTTTTCTTCTAATTAAATAATTGTAGGTTGACAATTATTTTCTTTCAATCCACTGAAAACATGCTATTTTTAGCTTGACTGGTTGTGGGTGATGAAAAATCAGTTAGTCTTTGTTATTTTGGTGGTCATATTTTTCATTTGAAACTTTTGAGACCTTCTCTCGGTCAATGATGTCTTGCAGATTCCTCATGGTGCCTATGCATTTATAGTTTCAGGGATTCATTAGGAATTTGGGGGAATTACTTCTAAAATATGGCCATAGCCCCATTCTTTCTCTTTCTCCTTGAATTCCAACCAGATCGATGGTGGGGCTTCTCATTTTGTTCTCTACTGACTGTAGCTCGGCTGAGTCAGCTCAGCTCACTGACTCTAGCTGCCTGCTCTGGGAGGTGGGGTGTACAGAGGCGGCCACATTTAAAGAGGACAGGATGCCACCCCTTTCTCTCCAGAGCCGCTTCACCCATGTACCAGTGCAGTTAGTCACCACTGTTTTCTACTGGTGCTGAGACCCCAGAAGGCTGAGAAGGCTGCTCTGGGCTAGTCCGGGCTAATCCTAGAATCAGTGACCCTGAGTTGCTGTCACCAGGCCCAGGGTGGGGATGACACTCATCTAAAGGAGTGGGTGGCTCCCTCTTGGGGTTACTTGCCCCAAGGATAGGGATGTGTTTCAGAGCAAGAGCTGCGTGTTAGATCGCCACCTGGTGGCCAGTGCTGCCGCAAGCACGGTCTCGGGAGCAACGCAGACCTGCTCTTCACCGCAGGGGCCTGGCCTCCAGGGCTGAAACTGACTGGCATACCCTGGATGCCTGTAATAATGTCTACTTATCGAGCTGCAACTCTGAGGTCTTTCTTAATTGATAGGGTTTTTTCCCCCATATTAACAGCAAAACTGAGCAGCTGGTAGAGTTCCCAAATAACCTCCCCCCTGAATACAGCCTCCCCTATGGACAACGCTGTGCATTAGTGCGGTGCGTTTACTGGACCAACACTGACACAGCGGTAACCAAACTCCACACTACGCTCACGCTTGCTCGCGGTGTTGCACGTTCTGCGGGATCTGACAAACGTACCTTGCGTGTCCACCACTGCGGTATCGGGGGGATAGTCCCCCTGCCTCCCAATGTTTCTGTGCTCCACCCGCTCACCCCTCCCCTCCTGACCCCTAGCAGCCACTCGTCTTCTGTCTCCACGGTTTTTCCTTTTCCAGAATGTCATACAGCTGAAGTCATACAGGAAGCAGCCTTTTCACGTTGGTGGCTTTCACTAAACAATATGCATTTACGGTTCCTCCATGTCTGTTTTATGGCTGGATAACTCATTTTTCTAGCACTGAATGATACTCCATTGCCTAGATGCACCACAGTTTACCCCTCACCTGCTGGCGGACATCTTGGTTGCTTCCAGTTGTCGCCAGTCCCTGCTATAAACATCCACGTGCAGGTTTTTGTGTGGGCCAGTTTTCCGCTTCTTTGGGTAAATACCAAGGAGCAGGGTTGCCGGGCTGCTCGGTTTTACAAGAAGCTGCAAACTGCCGTCCAAAGCAGCTGCACCACCAGCCGGGAACGAGAGCTCCTGCTGTGCCGCTTCTTCACCGGCACCTGCTGCTGCCAGTGTTCCGGACCTCGGCCATCCTGTCACCGGGAGGCGTGTGATGGTGCCGAACGTGCGTTTCCTTGATGCTGTGCGAGGTGGAGCGTCTTTTCATAGGCTTATTTGCCATCTGTACACCTTTGGTGAGGCAACCATTCATGTCTTTGCCTATTTTTTAAATTGGTTTGTTTTCATGTTGTTCAGTTTTAACTTTGTGTATCTTGCTTTTTATCAAATATGTTTTATAATATATTTTAATGTATGCTATCAGTACACACATATTTAAATAAAACATCTTTGTTGGGGTATCACCTAAAATAACTTCCCATACCATCTGCAGTGTGTGTAACAATTTTGGGAAATGTTACTTAAATCTCCCAATTAAGGTGAAATAGCGATAATACAGATCTATTTCTGTGGACACACATTTGAAGCAACGTGGCCATGACGACACCCAGGGAAACTCACCCCCCATGGCAGCCCCCGTGCTCACACATCTGCTTTAAAACGGGCAGACGGCAGGGTGCGGGAGGCTCCACACACACCCCTCAACACCATTTGCCTTGGGAACACACCTGGATGCAGATGTAAATTATGTTTATCTCATAATATTCCTGACACCTGTCTTAGTCCATTTGGGCAGCTATGACAAAGGACCACAGACTGGGAGGCTTATAAACAACAGAAACTTATTCTTCACAGTTCCGGAAGCTCCAAGTCCAAGACCACGGAGCGAGCACGGTTAGGCTCTGTTGAGAACTCTACTCGGAGTTGCAGATAGTGTCTTCTCACTGTGTCCCCACATGGTGAAAGCAGGCAGGAGGTCTTAGGGGTCTCTTTCGAAGGAACACTAACCCCATTCTTGAGGACTCCACCCTCATAACCCGATCACCTCCCAACAGCCCCCACCTACCAGTGCGATCACAGTGGGGGGAGGTTTCAACACGCATTCATTCCATCAACAGCACCTGAACTCAACCTCTGCTCCCAGAGGCAGATCTCAGCAATCGCATGGCCGTGGACATGCTGCCTATACCAACCGATTTCAACTCCAAGTGGTGTTTAGCAAAGACTATGTAGCTTCTCTTGCATTCCAGAGCCTCCCAAGAAATACTCTGTACAGTGACACCACAGGAAGAGAACTGGATGGGAGGTAGGAGGCCAGAGTTCTTACCTCCTGGGTATTTACCTGCTCGCTGCGTGTTAAGTCACTTAACCTCTCTGAAGCTCGGTGTATTAATCTGAAGTGATTGCTCACATTCTTTCCAGTTCTGCCACTTCCATGGTTCGATGGTTTGAAGCCCACCTTTCTCTAAGGCGTAAGGAATGGCTACGTAAAAGCACTGCACAAACAGGCTACGCCTGACATGTGGCCACAAGAGGAAGGAAACTGGAACTTTCCCTTTATCCTCAGCCGAGATCCGAAGCAAACGATGAAGGTGTAGGTGGGAAACCCCAGGTACATCGGAGATTACCGTGACGATCAGGTGATGGACACATCACGTGGGCCAAACACTCAGTAGCAGAAATGAACATGAACAGGACACGATGTAAAATCCGTGATGACAACGTCAGTCCTAAGTCAGACAACGTCCTCATTTTGGACAGTGAGCACCCAGTCCAAGGTTAATCGAGAGCCCAGCCTCAGGAGCTGCACCACCAGCTCCGGGCACTGGGAAAGTCCAGGAGCTGAAGCCTTGGCCTTGTCTCCAGTCTGCGTACCAAGGGGGCTCCCACTTCCTTGCTCGCAGTGTGTGAGCAATTGTAAGTGGTGTATGGAAAATATTTTGAGCAGCTGAGCAAGCCCACAGCCTGCAGTCACAGCCAGCCACAGTGAATGCCCAACAGGCACGCCTCCTGAGCCTGGAAGCTGGGTGGCGCCATGTGGGTTGCTGTGGGCAGTTCTGTAGCGGGGCCCCTGTCCACCCTTCCCAGCTGTGGAGCACCCCCTCTGCCTTTCAGCCTCCCCTCCTCGTTCCCGCCCTTCCAAGACTTAGGCTCTTCAGCTCTCCAGAGGGTCTCACCCCTTCAGAGCCTGACAACTTCTCTGGAGGTGAAAGGAGAATGTCAAAGAAGTGAGCCCCAGCCAGCGTGGCTTGCTGGGTTGGGCGTCTTTCCACAAAGTGAAAGGACCCGGGTTCAATTCCCAGTCTGGGCACATGCCTGGGTTACAGGTTCACATGTGGAAAGGCAATCAATGGTCCTTCCTCACATCAGTGTTTCTCTCTCCCTTTCTCCCCTCTAAAAAAAAATTTTAGTTGAGGTATATATTTTATGTGCCTTTGAAAAATCAAATAGGACCTGGCAAAGATCAAGAGAGATTTGTTTGCCTCAAGAAGCACAGGAGAATTCCTTCTGTTACGTCCCGCTTTCTACACAAACCTTTTGGGAGGAGTGGTGTCCCAGCGAGGCTCAGCCACAAGCTCCGAGGCTGGTGTGCAGGTGGCATACGGGGAAACGTGACCTTAGGGAGCCAAATGGAAGACAGACCGATGCAAGGACACGCTCCCCAGCTGGGGCCGTCATGAGCCTGTGGGGGCTGTTTGAGAAGCCTCATAAAGTACAGTCCAGAACCACCTTCCAGGGGAGCGGGAGAAAAGTTCATGGGGGCATTACCACCGCCGCCCTTGTGGGTGGCATGTGCCCAGGGGCAAAGCGGGCTCTGCAGAAGCCCTCGGGCGGCACTCTCCAGACGAGGGGTCCATTCCTGGAAGGACTAGTCACTGTCCCCACCAGGGTAAGAAGGTATTCAGTATACCCAACCTTCCACTCGGGGTACAGGAGCCCTTGCAGGACGGCCCCTTACTGAGGGCTGAGTCTGTATCTGGGGCCTGCTGGTGGCCGTGAGCGGTGGCAGGGCCCTACTCTGCCCTGGTGAGAGGGAGCCTGCACTGACCCCTGTCCCCGTCACCACGGCTGCCGTGTGTGCAGCACACCGCACGAGTGGGGTGGCTGAGGGGCGAGAGGCCAGGCCACAGGGGCAGTGAGGTTATGCTGGTCCACTGCACTCAGCAGAGCCCACGTGTTTTTCGCAGGAGCCGGATAAGTGCTGAGAGTAGGACTGTGCCAACTGGGGACATGCCTGTGCCCTGCGTTTGGCAGGGGCACTCCCGCTGCAGCGCCTCTGGGAATGTGGCGTCGCTCGGGTTGCCCGGCTGGGGGACGAAGGGGCCCTTCCGCCATTAGGACAAGGCCTCAGTGTGCGGGCTCTCCAGTCACTGCTGTGGCCCAGGAATTAAGTCCACCAGATGGACTGACCAAGAACCCTGCCGCCAGGCCTCCTCAGCACCCCCTGCTGGGCTGTGCAGGAGTGAGACTAGGGGTGCCGTCCAGCTGCAGCTTTGCAGAGCCCCTCGAAGCCTGCATGGGACCCACCTGGAAAAAGAGGTGGGGCTGAGAGAACGCTGAACTGGGGGGCAGGAAGAGGTGTCCCCCCAGGAGGTACCTCAAGGACATGGCTGCATGGACGCCATGAAGCAGCAGGAAAAACTCCTACTAGCTCTTGGGTGGAGGGTGGCACCACGTAACAGATGGAAGGTGGGGCGAGGCTACTGGCATGGTCTGGCTCAGGTGCCGACCACCAGGCGGAGGTCAAGAGCGCTGGAAGGTGGGAACAAGAGGCCTGTGGTCAGTTAGCAGCGTTTTATTTCTGTGGAATAAAGCTCGACAGAAGCCACACGCTGACACAGACATGGCGTGACTTTCCGTTGACCACAGTCATCTGAAACGATGCCACCAGGCCTGCTGTTTCATCTGGAGAGAAACCACGCGAACTAAAATGCGGCGGGCAGGGGACCCAAGCAGCAGTGTTGAACGTGAGGCCCTAATTAAAAGCCAGAAGAGCCGGCGGCCGCATGCCAAGTGCTGATGTTCGGTTACTGCAGCTGCTTGTTAATGAGCCAGTGGGGGTGGCGTTCCCACGTGGGAGGGGCAACAAGATCTGCTCCCACATTCGTTTGCTTACTTCCTTGTTATTCACGGCAAACAATTCTTCCAAATGGCATAAACACACATGAGGGTGCACGAATTCACTTTTAATCCCAAACGCTGCCTGCGTTTGGCCAAGTGCTGGTGCAATCTCACAGCGGAATACGCAGCACGCCGCTTGCACTCCCAGCGTCACTCACACTCACCGGCGTGCGCGTGTGAAGCTCTGCACGGTCCCCGCACGCTGACGGCCTCCCCCACCACACGGGCCCCTCTCCTGGCGCACACCTCCCCACCCCCCTCTGACCCCTGGCCGCCGCCGCCCGTCTGTTCTCCGTTTCTAGAGCCGTGTCCTCTCAGAACTGTCGGACAGGGCACCAGAGTCCCGGAGCACTGGAGACAGACAGGGGGGGGGTCCCCTGGAAGGCAGCTCCGCCCGGCCTCGGCCTCAGGCGTGTGGCCTCCAGGCTCTGAGGGCATTGCGCCTGTGGCCCTACACCACCCGGTCTGCGGCGCTGCGTCATGACTGCCCCAGCAAACTCACATGACAGAGAAAAATGGCAACCATGTGCCCACGGACGCATGGGACGGCTGTATACATTCTCCGACACCGCTCTGCTCTCAGGAGCAAATGCCTGGAAACACTTCACGCGGGCCTCCACAGGAACATGGACCGATACAGGATCCCGTCATCGGGAAACGGAGTGTCCCTGTTAGCTGACATCTGGGGCGCAGCCGGGCTGTCCTCTTGTGAGAAGCCCAGTGGCGCGGTGAGCCCCACACAGGCCCGCGAGGCCTCGGGGTAGATCAGTCACTGCTGCTGCCCTTGCCTCGCAGGAGCCAGCCTCTGTCTGTGCAGATGCGCATGAGTCACACCCAGAAAGTGACGCTCGCTCACATCACCACCAGCACGTACAAGCCCTGCTCCGACGCCTTCGCCAACACTCAGCATGAACGTTAGGGGGGACCCCTTGCTGTCTTGTATAGCCCAAAAAGCTGTGTGGTACCACATTTCTGCTTTGCGTTGCATTAGCAGCTTGTGAGGCTGGACTTGCACTCATTCACTGGTCTTTCCCACTTAATCCTCTGCAAATACCTCTCTGGGTCTCTGCCCATTTCGCTGTTGGAGTGGAGTCGCTGGCCACCTTTCTCTTACTGCACTGCACTAATCTTCAGGAACACTGCTACAGTGACTGTCAGTAACTCACTCAAACCACTTCACCGTCCGCAAGCATCAACTTGGCAGAACATTCCCAGCGCCGTGAGGATGCTGGGCCCTGCTTCCTCCATTCACTGCGGCTCTGGACCTCGCCTGTGCCAGGGGCTATGTGTCCCCAGCATGCTCTCAGTGCCACACGGGAGGTAGGGGGCCGTGGACAAGTGGGCCTTTCTCGCTCACCCTGCTCCGACTGCATCTCCCTCATGCGCGAAGAGCACTGGGGCATCTGCAGGGACTAGCAAGCCACGCGTTACGCGGTAAGGGCTCTCTGACGTCTCACCTGACCCGACGCGGGAAAGGGCTCTACCGTGCACAGGCTCAGACCATCCCGAGCTCTCAGGGTGTCCTGGTCCCAGGCCTGGTTTGCATTTGCATCTACGTGTCTGAAGCGGTTTCCTCCTAGACGAAGTTTGTTTTATATCCAGAAAAGGACGACTTGTACGTGGTAATCAAATCAGTGCATCATTAATTCTCCTCAGCAGCACTTTGCTCCTGTACGAAGATCCCGCAAAGGTTTCCTCTCACTCACAGCACCTAGTGGACCCGCTGTGCCCACCAGCGAGCCCACCCGCAGAGAATGGGCAGAGACCTGTGCTCACCAAGCAGGAGAGAGAAGGTCTCTGAAGTGCAGGTAAAAACACCTTGCCCTCCCTCAAGGCCAACAGATGACCCTTTTGAAAGAGAAAGCCATACACTTTCATTTCTACCCAAATCATTTTATAACATCCTGTTAAAAGGTTATTTGGTGAAAACATCTGCTCCTTTTTAAGTAAAACCAAGGCACGTGGATGAAGAGCGGAGCTTCTCCATGCTGCTGACGGGGCGAAGTGAGCGCCTGGCCTCACCCGGCAGCGCGCGCTGCACTGAAACCTGCGGGCAGGCTGCAGGTGATGGAACTCGTGCACTGCGGGTTGGGCCTGTCCCGCTTTGTCAAAATACGCTCTCGTCTCTCTCTTCTCGTGCTGACCAGTTCCTTGAACAGGAGTAAACAAAACCGTTCTGTCCAACTGTGCTAACCCAGCCCTGGGTGCAACCGCCTCTCGGGGGAAGACCCCTGCGGAGCAGGCAGGGCGTATGACGCTGCTGGGAGGCGGCGATGCGGCAGAGGCAGGGAGGGCTCTGCTGCGCCGGGACCTGGCGAGGGCACGTGGGAGACAGCGGTGGGCAGCGAGAGCGGCTCTCTGCAAGGCCCCCACCCCAACTTCCACACAGCGTGTAGCAGGGGAGCCGGAGCAGACTCATGGGTCCGCTCTCCCGGGCATGCGGCTAGAACCTAGAATCGGGTGGGACCCAAGACTGAAAACACCTCTGTCCCTGTAGATGCGTGAGGACTTGTGCCACCTCCCAGGCTCACCACGAGCAGCTCCGGGAAGGCCCAGCTTGGTGGCTGCTGCAAAGTCAGGCGTGGTCCGCACCCATGGGCTTGGGCCTCTCCTGGGCTCCAGATGGGTGCGTGTATTTAACCTTGTCTTCCGAGCAAGAGGCAATCAGAACAGAGGGTCGAAGTCAGCAGTTCACCTAAGTTGCCCTCACTGACCTGCTCTTGCCCAGAGGGCGCTGGCCTGTTTCTTCCCGTTCTGTAAGGTCCCTGGATCGTGGGTGCAGCTTCACTGTGAGGTGCAGAATAAACACCTGCCTTTCCAGCCTCTGCCTCCCAGCGTGTGGCCTCCGCGTTGCTGCCACCATGCACACCACTGGGAGACTCGGGGCTAGTTTGTCCCCACTGGAAATTCTGTCTGAGCCACCCTGTGCACACTTGGGCCCCTCTCTCAGCCCGTTTGGCGGCTCGAGCTATTGTTGCGCACATCCTACGCGACACCCTTCTGACCTGACTGGGGGCCAAGTGCACAATGCTCTGCCCCGACGCTGGCCAGGAGTCGCCGAGTGACAGGACCCATGCCCGCAGGGAGTGGGCATCTGCTCTCTGAACAGGAGGAGGGAGCCGGGCAGCAGCACTGTCCAGGGAGCCTGCTGGTGCCCCTCCATCACCAGGAGGACAGATGTGCTGCGGGTGCAGCTCCCAACCCCAGCAGCCCACGCTCCCACAGGGACGGCAGACTAGAGGAAGGAGAAACACGCTCACTGCACTGGGTGCTCTGTGGTATCAGTGGGTTGGTGGGTAACACGAAATTTAGAACCGAGTGAAAAGAAATGTAAGCAAGTGATAGCAAGTAGTCACTGCTCAGGAACTCTTAACTAGGAAAGTCAATGCCACCCACCTGCCCCACACAGCTAACACCTAAGTGGCAGCCACAATGAAGGAGCCCAGGGCTTTAAGACAGAAAAGGCGTCTGCGCCCCAGCAGCACAAAATCTGTGTGTGTCACTTGCAATCAGAACAGCACCACTGCAGCTCTGAGCCCCAGCACACGTGGCACACGTGCTCCGGCCAGTTCTGGCTCGTTCGCTCCTCCGTCATCACCAACGTGCGTTAATTAAGTGGCTACTAGGTGCTGGCACGGTTCCAGACGCTGAGGTAACGCAGGGGACGAGAAGGCTGGCGTTCTAGTGGACAGAGATGGTCAGAAGCAGCAACATGAGCAGCAAGTGACAACAGTGTGGCAGGGTGTGAGCACCACACGAAGAGCTCAGCCAGCAGGAGGCGGCTGCGCTGAGATCCGAGGGAGGAGGAGGCGGCAGTGCTGGGAAAACCAGAGGGAACCGGAAGACATAACCCTCTTCCGATGTCACCATCCCCAGTGTGACATGCAGACGCAACGCAAGCCCTTCCAAACCCAGTGGATTCCTAGATGTGAAGCCAAGGCGTGAGCCATCAAAGAAAAAAGAGATTAATTAGATGAGCAAAAGTGAAAGTTTTGTGCATCAAAGGACAGTACAAAGAAAGTGAAGACAACCTACAGAATGGGACAAAACATCTGCGAACGATGTATCCGGTAAGAATCTAGTATGCAGTATATATAAAGAATTCTTGCCCTGGCTGCTGTAGCAGTGGATTGAGCACGGGCTTGCACACCAAAGGGTTGCTGGTTCGATTCCCAGTCAGGCCACATGCCTGGGTTGCAGGCAGGTCCCCAGTTGGGGACACATGAGGGGCAACCACAGATCAATGTTTCTCTCCCTCTCTTTTTCCTCCTCTTCCCCTCTCTCTAAATAATATTTTAAAAATTAAAAAAAAAATTCTTATAACTCAACCACAAAAAAGGACAAATAGCCCAAATAGAAAATGGGTAAAGGATTCAAACAGACATTTCTACAAAGACACATAAATAGCCCGTAAGTGCATGAAGAAATGCTTAACATTGTAAGTCAATAAGAAAATATAAATCAAAACTACAGTGAGACATCACTTCACACTCCCTCCGATGGCTATAATGAAAAAACAGAAAGTGACAAGTGTTGGCAGGCATGCGTGGAAATGGGCACCCTGGCACAGGGCTGGTGGGCATGTAACGTGCTCCAGCTGCGGCAGAAAGCAGCTTCAAGGTTCCTCAGAGGTCCGAAGGCCCAGCCCTTCCGCTCCCAGGTAAATGCCCAAAGGAACTGGAAACAGGAACTGGAACAAGAGCTTGTGCACAAACGCCCACGGCAGCACTACCTGTAGCAGCTGCAAAGAGGAAACAGCCCGAATGTCCCCCAGCTGACGACGGACAAACCAAATGCAGTCCATCGTGCAATGGAACATTGTTCAGCCAGAAGAGGGAGCACTGATTGATGCTACAGCAGGAGTGCACCTCCCACAAATTACGCTAAGCAAAAAAAGCCAGACACTCAGGGTTACACATCAGCAGTGTATGATTCCATCTGTACAAAACACCTACAACAGGTGAGGCCAGAGCGAGCGAGCAGACGAGCGGTGAGCAGGCGGCGAGGGGGGGGGGGCACCAGGCAGCGGCTGCTAGACGAGGCACTCAGGACGATGCCAAGGTTCTGGAGCTAGGAAGCGATGGGAGTTGCACGTTATGAGTCCACTTAATGTCACCGAATTCTTGGGTTTGAGCTGGTGAATTTTACGTGAAGTTTACTTCAGTAAGACAGCTGGGGGAAGCTCCGAGGGAGCAAAGACAGGACTGTGTCTGACAGTCAGAAGCATCCCTGCGGGGAAGAATGCTGCTTGAAAGAAAGGAGAGCACGCGGGCCGAGTGACAGCGCCTGTCCGGTTGGGACGAGGAGCTGCGACAGCTCACGGCAACATTCTGGGAGCGTCTGAGCAGGACAGTCCGCGCTACGTTCCGGGCCACCACTCCGGCTGCCTGCCATGCAGGCTGAGGGAGGCTGGTGTGGAGGCGTGGGCCTGAAGGTGGCTGGAGCACGAGTGGTGGCAGTGAGGACAGGGAGACGACGTGGGCTCTGGGTACTCGGGGGTGACAGGCGGTAGAGTTTACAGGACCTGGTGAGGGACCAAACACAGGGCTGGGGCAGGAAGGCCCACAACTAGGTGAGCGGTGTGACATTCTCCCGCCCCGTGAAGCGTACTAACAAAACCGAAGGGGGCACGCTCCCTGACATATGTAGCCTGGCCTCCGACTGGGCTTCCTCTCTCCAGAAACAGGCTGTGCTCTTCTTCACAGAAAGGAAGAGGGCAGCTGCCGACAGCAGAGGCAGGGCCCGCAGGCTGGGAGCTGCAGCGGGGTGGGGCTGCGAGGCCCACAACGCCCTGGCCCACCTCCCCAGGTCGCAGGCGAGGCGAGGATCTGCCAGGGCGGCTGGCGGCTTCCTGAGGGTGCACAGCAGCGCAGCCACCGAGGTACGGACGGACCTAACAAGGCTGGCGTCGACTTGGGTCTTCACGCGTGCGGAGGCAGCAGCTCCGCACCCTCCACGCTCCCTCCCCGCCTTCGCTGATGGCGCTGCACGGAACGGAGGCATCCGGGTCCCCGCCACCGAGAGCAACATGCGGTCACGCTGGAAGTGACTGAGCGCCGGAGCCCCATGGCCTGGGCTCAGATCCTGCCCTCCCCTCTTTCCAGGGTGGACCTGAGCAAGCTGGCAAACGTCTCTGTTTTCAGGTGTGTCATCCAGTGAGCAGGAGGCGAGTCTGGCTTTCAAGATTAAATGAGTTTGCCCCTGCGTTCGCCCTTGTCCTTCTGATGACAGCCAGTATTCCCCAAGGCCGAGCTCAACTCCTTCCTCAACACAATCCAGGCGCAGCCCCCCTGCTCTCCTCTGGCCTCTGGTCTCCCCACTGCCAAGGGCAGCGCTGCCTGAGCACCTCCCCCCAACGGCCCTCCAGTCAGTTCTCAGACACCCCACGGGGTCCATCAGTTCAACCACAGACCACGTAGCGGAACGCTGTCCCAGGGAAACAGCAAGTGTGGGGTATGCACGAGTGTGCATGTGCACGTGTGCATGCGTGTGCACGTGTGCGTGACGGGGGGCAGACAGGTGGGGTGGTGCGAGGCTATGCTTCTGTTTGGGAACGCTACCGTGTGCTCTTCCCTGCAGAGCAGCACTTGGAACATCAACCGTTTAGCCCTGGAAGAGCCCGGTGGCACTGTAGCTGTGCACAGCGAGTCATGACGCCACCAAGTCCCGGTCCAGGGCCCTCCAGGCAAACTCGTGTGCCTTGAGGACGGCTGGAGCAGCAACGCCACCGTGGCAGCCAGCTGCAGGGGCGCACGCCGGCTGCCCTGGAGCGATGACCGCCCCGTAGCCAGCCCCGGAGCGGCCTGGGCCTTCACACTCCGGGAGGGAAGGGGGCACCGGGGAGCGGTTGGAAACAACGCCGTGTGGGCAGCCGTGGCCTCGGGAAGGCCTCGTTCCCGTGCAGTGCGCTGCCTGGCTTCCCCTGAGCGCAAACACGGAGAACGGGCAGCAGAGAAGCCTCCCTGTGCGGCTGCTCCAGTCTCCAGGCAAACTGTGCCTCTCCTCGTATTTGTTATTCTATTTCTTACTGGTTTTCATGTTGACGTAATGTGGTCTAGAGTAAAAGAGGTTTTAACATTTCATTGCTCCATGTTTGGAGGGAAAAAAACCAAACTTGAGTGTTTTACTTACTGGCCTCCTCCCTCTCTTCTCCTTTCCATCTTATTTTCATTTCTTTTTAACTTTTTCCTTCATCTGACCTCATTCTTCCCATTATCTTTCTAAATATTTTTAACTTCTCAGAATGATTTTGGTTAAACTAGCCAATTGGACACACATGATACTTTCACACCCTGAAATCCTACCAAAATGGCTTTGAAGGGGAAAAAAAATACAAACATAAGAACAAAAATACCCATAATAATAAAGTGATAAATTTACTGAAAGCTTGAGCTAAGTTTGCTTCACGGAAAGCGAGATACCAAGAGGCACCGCCCACCCCTGGAGGAAGAGTTAAGGAATCCACCTGGAAAACAGGCTTGGTGTCTACCCGAACCCCCAGTGCCCTCCCTCAATTTGCGCGTATCAACAACCACAGCCCTGAACACCACCACCCCCGCGCCCCCCCCGCCCCCCCGCCCCGCAGAGCCCTGGAGGTTCTTCTCCGAGCAGCTGACCAGGGCGGCTCTGCTCTCAGGGGCTCCAGGGTCAGCTGAGGGCGTGGAGGGGGCACTACGCCAGAGGCTGGCAAACCGGGCACGCCACCCTTTTTTGTGACTCAAGTTTTACCGGCACACAGCCACGCTCATGCGTTTTTCACGTGGTCTGCGGCCTCTTCCAAATCACAACACACTCGCACGGCACAGCGGGGCGGAGCGCCGCACCAGGAACCGCGTGGCCCGCACGGCCGGAGACGAGTGCCACAGGGGCCACACAAAGGAAAAGTGCTGGTGCTGCCGTGCAGCGCGTGCCAGGCAACCACAGACCTTCCCGCGGCCTCTGGCCTCCACTCCTTCGGTCCTGACCATTATCAAACACGGACAACTGGCCGCAGCAGGTGTCCGAGGGACGCGTCCAGGAGGGGAGACCGAGAAACAAGCAGAGCCCAGAAACTCAGGAAAGAAAAGATGGAACAGGAGCAAAAAAATAATTCTATAATCAATATCTTCGCAGAGGTAAGAGAACACATTCTATCCATACAAGATGAACAAGATGTTGTAAAAAGGGACATGGAAGAATTAAAAAACGAGTTCTTGGAAATTAAAATACAAAAACAGAAACAAAATAACCCAACAGAAATACTGGCAGATATAATTAAAGAAATCTCTCAGAAAGTAGAACAAGCAAGCAGACATAAAAATGGAACAGCCACTAGAAGACAGATTCGGGATCTCCGACTGCTGCTCCCCAGAGCAGCCTGCAGACCGAAGCAGGGACAGTTCCAGGCTCAAAGGGCCCGCCAAGGTCTGCCCAGGGAATGGGCTGACATCAGGATGCGCGTGCGGTCGGAGAGTGGCCGTGACAGAGAGGTGACTTCCCAGGAAGAAAGAGAAGCGACGTCACACACAAGTTGCTTCCAAAAAGTTCAGAAACCCAAAGGCACCGGACTTCTGGGAAACCCAATTACGTGCTAGAAGACAGAGGACCGGTGACCTCCACATGACCTCTGCGCGGGAACGAAGGCGGCTTCCAGCTGCAGTGCCCAAGGCGCTGTCCATGGCACATGCGAGCGGCAGGCGCAGGTAAGCACGCTGGGCTCCCACGTCCCCACGTCCGCCAAGATGTCTTCCGGCAAAGGGTGAGAAGCAGCACCACCGAACCGTGGGGGAGGGGGACGTGTGGGGGAAGGGATGGTGCTAAGAGGGCGGTCTTCTTACCTTGGGTTCAGAGGCAGTGAGGTGTCGACCAGCGCAAATGCTGATGCCCCCCGCACAGCGGGGCTCAGAAACAGGTCAGCTGTTCTTTGACCTGGCCCTGCGGTGCCGCGAGCGCGGTAAATGCCCACATGCTACTTCTAGGGAGAAGGGCTAGGGTGGCAGGCAGTGCTTGGTGGTCTCCAAGTCACTCTCTTTCTCTCCTGCGCCGACTGCCCTGCAGCTGGGCTGGGCCCCGCACGCACCTGAGTGGAGCAACAATGCCACCCCGGGCATCTCTGCTCTCTGCTCGCAGCCACCCTGAGGTCCTGAGTGGAGCAGGGTACCACCATGGACTGGCCCGAAGGAGGCTGGCCCCGAGTCACCGCCCTGCACGGTGATGCAAGGAAAAATAAACTTCACCGAACTCACCCATGAGATTCGGAGATGGTATCACAAGTGCCGTGCACAGAATTCCACGGAAAGGTAAGGCACAATGCTCACGGCGCAGCCGATGGACAGACCTTCTGGAAGCTCTCCCCTGCGCGAGGCCCCGTGCACCAAGGCACAGGAGGCTCGTTCCGTGGACCGAGGGCTGTCCCTCACCCTCTGCTGGAGGAGACTGTGCGTGGGGGCGGGGGACACCTGGGAGCAGGGACTGTGCTGGGAGCGGCCTCGCCTCTGCTTCCGGGAGGGGCCCCACCTTCTGCGCTCCGCACCAAGCCGTGACTTCTGCCCTGCGCGTCGCGCTGCTGGAATGGTCCCCCGGCCAGAGGTCCTCACTGATCAAACCGCATGACACGAAACCCCCCTTAGGCGGCGGGGAATGCAGCGTTAGGGTACGGTCATTCTCTCGCCCACACGTTCTCTCTCACACTCACGTGCACTCACATACTTTCTCACACACACTAATTTATACAACCGCACGCACACTCAACATGTAACTGTCACGCTACTCTTCAACAGTCTCCTCACCCACGTTCCTTGCACATCCTCACTCACACAAACACAATCTCACAACCACTCAACACATTCACACTCACGCTCTCGCATACATGATCTCATGCGCTTATACACATTCTGTCACACACAATCTCACACAGTCACACTTTCACACACACATATTCTCACACACTCACATGCACGCTACATACACATTTTCTCCCTCTCATCTCAGATTCCCATGTGTCTGCTTTTCCAGGAACTCCGTAGCTTTTCAGTTCAAACATGACATTTTCAGTCACATAAGCAGAACTAATCTGAATTTTTCTGTCCCAAATCAAGGCCTTGAAGAGTGGCCTGAATCAGTCCCATTTGGGTCTGGGGCCTTGGCCTGTCCAATCAGCTACAGCCTAAGAGATGCGGTTAACTTTAACACACAGGGACTCTGTTAACAAGGGGGTTGTCCTCCGAAAAGGAGAGGCCGCTGAGAGCTGGTCTGAGTCCCGTGAAGACGCGGACTACGGTCACCAAACATGTCCTGAGTGCTGGGACACACAGGCCATGTGCTAGGGCCTGTAGATACTTTGTTCTCTTCCTACAAGACTTACAATCTATTTGGCAAGACTCATGGAACAAAAGAATGAATTCATAAAACGAGGTAATCCAAAGCTTCGGTTTGGGATAAGAAAGTTCTGGAGATGGATGGCAGAAACGGTGCTCATCATGGCGAATGTACTTAACGCCACTGAACTGACACTCAAGAACAGTTAACATGGTAAACTTTATGTATGTATCTCTTACTGCAATAGTGGGAAAAAAAAAGCAAGACAGCCAATAAAAACGTCAATGCGTACTGCAGCCAAACGTAGTAGTGGTGTTTAGGGGCCAGAGGCACGGCTGGGGTTCAGGCAGGGTGGGCCCCTCGCTCCACGGTCGGTAAAAGAACCCTCATCTGCCTCATCTTCTGAGCTGCTGAGCGCCACACTCCAAACAGAGGGGGTGTGAGGGTGCCACGGACAGCGCCCCGCAGCCTCCCCTCCCTGGGGAGCCCTCGGCCAGGGAGAAGAGAGACCCTGTGGAGGAGCGGCCCCCGGGGAGGCAGTGGGCAGTAACAGGAGTAGTGGGGGGGCCCGAAACGGTCCCGCGGACTCCGCACCGTTGGCCTTCGCTCACCAACCTCATCTGAGGGGCAGACAGCTCAGCGTCCTTGAGAAGGACAGCACGGAGATTTGTGCCTCCTCTGCCATCAGAGCACGCACCCCAGAAGTTTCCTGTGGGTTTGTTCAGTAAAGCTGCATCTCTCTCTTACAGCAAGGCACTCTCGGGAGTAACAGTTGGCACTGTCACAAAATGGGACGCTTGAAGACTAAAAGCATTTCTTTTCATAAAAACACCTAAAATCTCTCTCAGCAGTGAAAAGCACGAGAAGACCTTACCACAATCTCAGAAGTGCTGAGAGCTGAGCTTCCGGGAGTCAAGGCAGACGAGGCAGCGCACTGAGACTGGAAGCTCCATTCCGACAACCACGCGTGAGCGGCCGGCCTGGAAAACACAGCGAGAGACCTGGTTCGCACTCCCACGCCAGAGGAGACGCCCTGGTCCGCAGTGCGCGGAGTCCAGGCACACGCGGACAGCCCGGCAGGAGCGCTGCCGGGACGTGCGGGTGGGCTGCCCCGCCTCTTCCGGACACGTCCTGCGAAGGCTCCGACCCGCCTGCCGTTGCCAGGAGACAGCCCTGAAACGACGGCGCAGGTTATCCTGAAGAGTTTGAAGGACTGTCTAGAAAAGAAGTCACTTTGATTACACATGTTTAAAAAAATTAAATTAAAACATTTTTATCATTTCAGTTGGGTCTTTATGCTTAAAGCTACCTTAAAACCAAAAACTTTTAGGTCATCTTTTGAAATGAAGAAGGCTTTTGACAGGACTTTAAAATGAACCCAGTAATGATAACCATGGTAAAAGCAGACCAAAAGGATTCTCCCAAGTCGGTGGACTGGACATCCCTGCTTAGGAATAGAGACGTGACCCAGCATTTGAAAGATGGGCAAGGGGACCGACCCGTTCTTCTGTGCACGGATCCTGGAAGAGGTCATCAGAGGCAGAGCGGGTTGAGGGTCTCAGGAGCCAGGACCCCCAGCCTGCTGTCTGCACCTCCAAGGGGTCACTTCTGCATGCTTGTCAGTGGTGGGCAGCCATCTTTCACCCAGTTTTGATTTTATTCTTGGGCCTCTCTGTATTTCTCAAATATTCTGAAATTAGAAGCATCTAATTTTTGAACAGAAAAAATCAGTAAGCAGGCAAGCACACAAGGTGGCACAGAGGCAGTCAGCAAGCTGGACTACGACTACGCTGTTACTCTCTCCAGGTGTCCTTTCCCTGACCTACACAGCGACAGGAGGGTGGGATGGTCACTGGGCCCTGCCCCCTCTGTCATTTCACGTGCAGCCTGTCTTGGCAATGATGATCGGTCACCTATGTCCCTCCCAGCTCCATCCCCCCTCCCAACCCTTTGGAGTAGGATGCCCGGGGTTTTACCCTCAACAAAACTGCAGGTCCTCCCATGCCGTCCCCAGAGACAGGACAGTTGGAAAGCCATTTGCTAAGTCATCCAAGGTGGGAACAATGCTGCTGATGACTGATGATGTGAAGACCTGCCTTTATAAAGACAATGACTTTTCCCGGAGGCTGCCTGGGGCCACTCCCCCCAAGGCAGGCCCCGCAGGGGCCCTGTGCCTCGGGAGGGAAGTGCTTCTCCGCAGTGCCCACGGGGCCTCCCCGAGGCACTTCAGCATCCCCACACCAGCAGCCCCTCTGAGCAGCACTAGCTGCTCACAAACCTCCTGCTAAGCAAGTCCTACATTCTAAAAATATCTTCAATCCTAATCTAAAATTAAAAAACAGGAATGAAGTTTACAATAAAACTATTTCTGAGATTTATGTTCACAGAGCAACCAACCTGGGAAAAGACACATTTATTCAAAAAATTGCAATTGCTTGGGGTTCTGTTGGAATCTTCTCCCCTCTTAACTAAGTTTACTATCCTCCCTGTCTGTCATCATCATCATGAGACGTCTAGGAAAGAAGTTAAGCCATCTGAAGTTACCACGGTCTTTGATGTTGCCACACGGGGACATCACTAGTCACCGCTTTGCGTACAAAGGGGCAGGGCCAGAGCTGTGCAACTAGCCGAGCTGGAAGCAAACCACTGTGGCTTTGTATCGGGAAGCTGGGCTGAGGCACTCGGAAGAGGACCTGATTTCTGAAGGCTGCCGGCTAATAACTAATCCACCTCGAAAGGAGTTTTCAGGCAGGCAGTTGGATGAGATGGCCAACTACCTGCTGCGTGGGCAGTGCCTAGAAAGCAGAACCACCGGCACCCTGGTCAGCAGCGGTCCTGGCGGCACCTGGACCATCTACGGTGCAGGTCTCCAGGGAGGCTGAACTACTTCAGCAACACGCGTTCCTACGTGGTATTTTGTATTTTTTTAGGGATTAGCTATCCTCTGAAGTTAAACCCTTGTCTAAATATAGAAAACCACATAATGATATGTTGCAGTAAACTGGGTTAGCAAACATTTCAGGGTTTTTTTTTTTTTGTCCATTACATTTTCAAATGGACAATATGAAGTCTTATGCTGTGAATGAACCTAACATAGAGCACGATCCCACAGATGTAGTCCTGGGAGAGAGTGACAAAGATGTCACTGTACATCTGAGCCCCTGGCTGTAACCCTTGACAGAGGACTGTGCCCCCAATAAAGAGCTCTGGCCACAGGTGACTCCAACAGATCATTTCAAGTCACCTGTGGATTACTTATAATACCTAATATAATGTAAATTCTATGTAAATAGTTGTTACACTGTATTGTTTAGTAAATAAGGACCGGAAAAAAAAAGTCTGTACATGTTCAGTACAGATAGAACCATCCTAGGCCTAACTACATGGTACTTGTCAGCCACAATGTAGCATTTTTTCCCAAATGTTTTCTATCCCCGGTTTGATGTACAAAAACAATGAATAAGGAGTGCCAACTGTATTGAAAGAACTTACCAACCTAGAACTCTATACCCAGAAGAACTGTCTTTTTAAAATGAAGGCAAAATACAGAGCTTTTCAGATATATAAAAGCTGAGAGACATATAAAAGTGAACTCCAGCAAACCAGTTCCGGAAGAACTAGCGAAGGGCATCTTTCAGACAGAGGAGACGATGCCAGATGGAAATCTGGATCCGCGCAAAGCAAGCAGGAACATCGGAAATGATAAATATGCGATCAACAGGAAAGGCTTTATTTTTAAAATCCCTTTAAGTTGGCGAGGACACTTGCTTGAGAATTTGATCCCTAAGAAACTGTCACGGGTTAGGCTCTGGGCACGATTAACACCACGTTACGGAGCCTCCAGAGTCGGCCGCGACTGGCTGCAGTCCTTCCAGAGACGTGAGAAGGTGTCTTGCCGTTTTCAGTTACCCTGTACCCACTGCTTCTTCAGTAACCTATTACAACAGAGCATAAAAACCACAAGAACTGGCTTTGGAGTCCAGTCATGTCTTTCTTACCTCACAGAGAAGTCAATAAATCAAAGTTTCGTTATTCACGCACCAGGGACAATGATGTCACTGAGTGATCAAGGTAAGAACCAACACAGAAACTCTGTGTGTAGGCAGGCAGTATAAAGTGTTAGTAACTATTAGCCTGTGCAGTAGAATCAGGTAAAAATTGCCATCAGGCTCAATCTGGAAAGAAAATGGAAATGACGCAACCTCAGTGGTGTGTGCGGAGGGAGCGCGGAAATCCCAGAGCGCTTTGCCTTTTCAACGGTCGGATGGGTGAGGACGAATGGAGGGGGCCTGGGTGACAGACTCAACACTACACTTACACAGGGGTCATCCGGGGAAACAGGAGGCCAAGCCAGCCATTCCTCCGGCCCCCAGCCTCGAAGCGAGGCCCCCCACACCAGAAGCAGGACCCGGAGGGGCAGCTCAGGTGCAGCCGTGCTCTTCGAGTAGTCTCCGCGGGGGTGCAGCACCGCATCCCCAACAGGGATGCAGGCCGACACAGGCGGTGTGAAAGGACAGTGTTCGCAAAATAACCTGTACTTTCCACTTGAAAACTCCTTAAGCGGTGACACCTTTCAAATGCGTCCATGCGACACGACAGCTCTGGAAACCACACAGCCTTCTTTGTGGGACGCACTGTCGCCTTTAAAGTCCTTCCCAATTCCCGGACTTGCTCCCCCAGCCGCGGGTTCTGCCACTGGCACTGCAGCCCTGCAGCCTTTCCTCTTAGTGACTCAACGAACGAGCAAATGCAGTTTCCTGGTCCCTGTCAAGGTCCACAATGGAAATGGTTTTCTTTTGACTTCCCTTTCGCCACTCAAACATCCCATTCACCACAGTTCCCTCTTCCGCAGGAAGGTGGCACCCCGGATGCACTGTCCCGATACCCCTGGAGCCAGTGTGGACAGACTGGCTTTAATCTGTCCACTCTCTCCTCAGGCTTCTTGGATAACGGCGTGTTACTCCCTTTGCCAGGGCGTAACACCCCTGGGCGTCTGAGATGCCCAGTAACAAATGGAAACTCATGGCCTAAGAAACTCAAACGTATTTATGAAAGTAACATACCAGAATATCTGAAATTATGATAGCCCCAAAAATAGAGACCTACAGTCACAGCGCCCATAAGAAAATCCAGCCTGGGGCCCGGCCTCATGAGCACCCAACCCTAAGCAAAGGGCCAAGTCAGCCCTGGCCAGCTGTCTCATTAGGTTAGAGCATCATCCATGTACTAAAAATGTTGAGGGTTCGATCCCTGGTCAGGGCACATATCTAGGTTGCAGGTTCATTCCCTGGTGGGGGCGTGTATGGGAGGCAACTGATTAAATCAGTTTCTCTCTCACCTAGATCTCTCTCTCCCCACCTCTCTCCCTTCCTCTCTAAAATTAATGCACGTATCCTCTGGTGAGAAGGGCAATTTGCCTGTGACTTCCTTTTGGTCTCGCCCTGCTTCTTCTGCAGCAGTCAAGACTGGCCTAGGTTTACTGCTACTGGAACAGTGGGAAGAAGTGCAACAATAGTAACCGTGGGCATTTGTTTTATAACCTCTCTTGTAAATTGCATGAATGAACCAAAATACGGTTCTGTCTTGATATGAAGAAAAAGTTCTAAAGCGGAGAAATGTAAGAGATGCTGCCAGCGTACCGAAAGGAGAGAGCCAGATCCTGCTCACAGACTCGCTCACCTTTCCGACGTCTAAGCATTACTCTCACACTGTAACTCGACGTGTCCCAGGCTGCAGAGGCTGCCAGCACTTAGCCTTTTGAAATCACCGTTGACACAGCAAGAAGAGAGGCCAAAGACCAGTCAGGGATGACTCGCACTGAGGTCCTGGCATCGACACAGGGCAGCTGGTGCAAACACTCTCCTCGGCAACAGTGAATTGGCTTTCTCAGTTCTTTTTCCTGAGTGACGGTAGCATGAATCACGGTGGGTGGTCTGCATTCCAACAGAAACTCTTGATCCAAATGAACAAAAATGCCCCTGTAACTTCTCTAAAGACCCTTTAAAACACCTTGCAGGCAGTTAATTTGGATGTCTGTAGGTCCCAGAAGTGCCACTCTCCTGAGAGATGCTCCCCGTCAGAGCGATCAAGGACTTGTTAAAACACAGCAACTAAAGTGTGCACCTGGAGACCGCTGATCACTGGCACCAGTGAGACAGCCCAGAGGCACGCTGGGTTCCCCATCCAGAGGTCTCTGAGGGTCACTGTCGTCTACGGGATTCTCACTCTGGCTCCCACCCAGCTTCGCTCAGGACCAGACCCCTCAGATGCTGCTACCTGTTCCCGGCCCAGGCATCCACCAATTCTGGGACTGTGCCCCTCCCCGCTTGCCTAGCCACCTCTTCGGTGCTTTCTCCACGTTCAAGGTAAATGAAAAGCACTTGAATAGCACAGGTTGCTTTGTTCTGTGTGGCCCACAGGCTAGAAGTTTAACAAGAACGCAGATTCTCAGGTTCACCCCAGACCTACTGAGACCAGATCAGCACTGTAGGCCATCTGCAGGCACCTGCCTTTTGAGAAGTGCTGGGCTAGGTGACTTTCCCTTGCTTTGTTACCTGTGGGACCTAGATATGTTAATGATTGCAGAAGTTTGTGGGGAATCTAAGTGTAACTCTGGGGTGGGGAGAAATTGAAGAAAAATATGATGAAGAGAAAGGAAGGGAAACAGGAAAAAGAAATGAAAAAGAAAAATCTGTATGAACAGGATTTCTATAAATTTGACTCCTTTATATAAATAGAATTCTGAATGAACAAGGTCTGTGAACAATGAACAAGACCTCAGATCTAATCAAAAGATACAACTGGTGTTTTCTAGTTATTCAATCCAGTAAGGAGGTAAGAATTAGCAGCTTAACAAGTGGAAGAATTTCTATTGACACAAACTCCCTTCTGCTTCTTTGCAAGAATGCAGGGTGTCACCAAACAGTGGGCCATCACCCTGGGGTTCCTAGAGCTACCTCCAGACACTACTTTTCCCTAATGTAACTTCAGGTTTGTAACCTTATCTTTCCTTTCTATTTGAGTGAAAAGAAGGGTCATGACATCTCAAAATATTGCATTTAGAAATATTGCTCCCCAGGCATCTCTCTCCAAATATTTTGAGACAAAGGACCAATAAGAAATTTGCTGGGTTTCAGTCATTCACTCTCAGAATTGCTATTTCAATAAGGCCCAGTAGTTCCAAAGAAACATAAAATTCCAAACATATGGATACTTTAAGAAAATTATTAGCTTGGGCAATTTCTTTCTGCGGCCGTGTGTGACCTACCACGAATGTCAGCAGCGGGAAGGACTGCCGAAGAACGCCGCCAGCCGCTGCTGGCGCTGCTGCTACTGGAGGGATGAAGTCCACTCGGGGGAATGCCGGGCACCCAGCAAGCCCGAGGACTGCGGTAGGAGCACGCTGCACCTCTCACATCCCCAGGCCGACTGGCATGCGGCACGCTGCTGACGAACGCGGACGTCGTAACTCCGCACGACATTTCGCACCAGAAGCTGTTCCGTGCCTCAGCCAGGGCAGGAGGCATTCCTGTCCGCCACGGCACTTGGCGCACCGGGGTGACTTACGGTAAAAGCAGCTGGGCCTGCTGGCCGCTTACTCTGCTTGACAGCATCCTACCTTGAGTTGAATGTTGTCCTCTCCTCACACCCAGAACCTTATCATGGATTTTATCTGGGAGTAGGGCCTCTGCAGATACAACCAATCAAGATCAGGGCCCACTGGATCAGGGCGGGCCCTAAACCCAATGACTGCTCTCCTTGAAAAAACAGGGAAACTCGGGCACAAGTTCAGAGCAGAAGTCTGTATGAAGACACCGATGCACAGGGAGCAGAGAAAGGCAGAGACTGCAGAGCGGTAGCCACGAGCCAAGGGACACCAAGGACTGCTGGCCACCACCAGCGGCGGTAGAGGCCCGGAAGTACCCTCTTCTGGAACCTGGGAGTCAGCGCAGTCCCGCGTAGTACACCCCATTTCTGAGGTAGTAAGTTTCTGTTGTCTTACCCCACCCCGTTTCTGTAACTTGTTCCAGAAGCCTTAAAAAATGAACCCACACAGAAACCTTCGTCCTGGGGGCTTCAAGGCTATGAGGTCTTCACGTTAAAGGCCTGCGGGCCATGCACTTGACTGTGGTGGGCAGTCCTCACTGCAGCACTTGGCACCACTGCAGGCTGGGCAGCAGGTGGACACCTCGGCCACACACGACGGTCACACAGCTTCCTTCTCTCCAGTGCAGGGTCAACCACACACGCCAGGGGGCCGTTAATTCAGCACAAGTTCAAAGGGAGGGCGCCCAGAAACGTCGTCTGCTCCCACGTTAAAGACTGGTATGGGCCCTGGCCAGTGTGGCTCAGCTGGTTAAAGCGTCGTCCCATACACAGAAAGGTCATGGGTTTGATTCCGGGTCAGGGCACATACCTAGGTTGCAAGGTCAGTTTCCAGTCAGGATGGATGTTTCTCTCTCATATCAATATTTCTCTCCTTCTCTTCCTCCTTTCCCCTTTCTCTAAAATCAGTGTGCATGTCCTTGGATGAGGATAAAAAGAGAAAATTAAAAGATTGTTATATTTCTTTTCCTAAGGGTTTGAGAGCTGGGAGGAGATAAACTCAGTCGGATCTTCCCAACCGCAGCAGGAACTTTTGAGCAAGGGCCTGCCAGGGAACTGGGGCGATCTCCTGGGGTTAGTGCACACTTCACAAAACCCCGGCCTCACACACACTCGGGTTTACAGAGTGAAGTCCTGGAAGGCGCAGCTCCAGCCCAAGAGCTTCCTGGAAGCACTGTCACATGTCTATGACAGTCATCGACAGCGTGACATTCCTACTGGACCCTCTGAGGGTCCAGCAGAGATCGTGTCGTTCCCACTGAAGCTCCAGAGCATCGGGGGACAGTCAGTGTGGAGTCAGCCCCCTTCCCAGTCTTCCTCCTCGGAAGGGTGGAGCCTCACCCTGCACCGAGGAAGCCCCTCAGCAGCCTCCCCACCCCGCTGACAAAGGAACGGAAGTGGCTGGCGTTCACTGCTCCTTTGTCGTCAGTGGTGCCGCTGTGGTGTGTTCCCCCAAGACCACATTATTCCATCTCCAAGATGAAAGAGGATAAAGGCTTTTTGTCTATGCTGTTGCTTGCCGCAGCCTCAAGACAACTTTGGGCACCAACTGGTAAGGACGGAAGCTTCGGTTGCCGCTGACGCGAACTCAAGTGCGCCTGCCAGCTGTACGCAGAGGCGGCAGGGTGCGCGTCACCCTCCCAGGCTGGGCTGTGAATCAGACGGTTGATCCTTCCACAGTGCTCTCGCCTCCTCTCCAAACAGATCACTTTAAAGTTGCCGCTCTTGAAGTCGCTCCTGTTAGTTTCCACTCCGGTGGCTGCCTCTTCCACATCCGCCTTTGACTGTGTTTCAGACGTCGCTGCAGCTCCATGTTCCCTTCATTTCCAGAGTTACTTTCTGAATTACACAGAGGTTCTTTTCTTTTCTTCCCCCACTAAGAAATCTTTGGCTCACATTTTCAACACTTACCCTTTCTTGCTGCTCGACCTTCTCTTTGTTTTGGAGGGCATTCCTAAGAATCTGCTCTCTACACCACCCTGGAAGCACAGGGGAACTGGAGACCTTTGGACACCTTTCCATGAACTTCTGGACAAATGAGTTTCTGTGGTTTAGCCTCAGCCTCTAATTTTAAGATGATGCAGCTGAGAAAATGGGCAGAACTTTAGTTTGGACAGATTTTTCTCTTTTTAACACTAAATGCGAAATGTCCTTTTTGTCTCTCCTCCATGACCCTTTCTCTAGGTGCCAAAAACAAAGTCACACTCCTCCTAGACCTTTCACAGACTGACGGCAGGTCACCTGCAAACCTGGGAACACCGGTGCACATTCATAAGCCAGCTACCCGGTGGGAAAGGGGCCGTGACCCAGCAGGCCGTACCGATCCCGCCTCGCTGCTGTCAGAGGTCTTCTCCTGGCCCTCAGGCCTGTCTTCTCTCTCAATCCACGTTCCCTGTGCTCTGCCAGCCTCCTATCCTGACCTTGGTTGGTTTCCCCCCCAGGTCAACCACATTTCCTTGTATTTCCCTTCTCTGACTTAATGGAGTCCTTGTGGTCCCTGCAAACACTAGCTCCCTCAGCTCTCAAGGGTTTCTGGAAAGGATTTTGGTAGCACACACCAAGCCCTGACTGCTGATCCCTTTTTAGGCTTCATCATACGTGCTAACGTTAAATGCAGAAGATGGTGTGAATGTCCCAATTGAAAGCCATCAACAGAGTGGATTAAACAAACGTGACCCAACTATATGCGAGGATATTATGCTGATTAAAAAACAATGTCAAAAATTCATGTAATGTATGATTCCATCCTTGAAATAAGCAACGTCCAGAGACAGAGAACACATGACTGGTTTCAGGGGAATGGTGGGCTGCAAGGGCACGGGTGTGACCACAAAGGGGTAGCAACAGGTCTGCGTGTGATGGACCAGCTCTGCGTCTTGGCTGTGGTGGTGGTTACATGAAAACACACTGGATAAAATGGGTTAGAACTCTTCACATGCTGTACCGATGCCAGTTTCCTGGTTTCGATATTGTACCACAGTACATACCAAATGGTACAACGTAGCTATTTTGGGAAACTGGGTGAAGGGTAAAAGAACCTCCAGCACTATCTTTACAACTTCCTGTGAATCTCAAATTATTTCAAAATAAAAATCCTAAAAGCATTACAGAATTCTATAAGCCCAAGGTCACAAACAATTGTATTTGGACAGAATAAAATACAAGAAATAAGTACGTACTTTTAATAATATTTTTTACAATAAAACCCTAATGAGATTGCCTTCTATTGTGGCATCAGCACTGGGGTATTAGAACTCTCACTGGCATCGTAATTCAGCACGATGGACTGTTTCCTTCTCTTGTTTATGAAACAATAACTGGGCAAGAACACGTGAGTTACTGGTAAGCAGTGAAGTTACAGGAGGCGTTTATGTTCTATTTTGGTGAACTGATTCTGTCTCCTCTTTGTAAACACAACGCTCATCCTTATTTTAAAGCATGTTTTGGAGCACAGATACGCTTTTTGTCTGAGGAAGATCATCTTCTGAAGACGTGAGGTGCAGATTCGGGTAAGAAGTAGGTCAGGTGCACTCACTAGGTGACAACCCCACAGGGTCAAGGAAGATTTCAATCAGATTTGTTTCTTACAGGCAAAAGTATTACAAAGCGCATCCTGCAGGACAGGAAATCTCGGATTTGCCAAGAAAACTTTTGTTCCTTGTGCCACAAACAGTTCCTTTACAAACCACACGACTAACACGGAGTGTTGTTCATGTGTGGATTCGGCCTAACTCTCAGGTCACTGTGTTAGTGGCATTTACACAAAGTCCCTCTACTCTAACGCACTGCCTGTTTTTCCATAGTGTGCGTGTTCTCTGAATTTGAAACTCAGTGTAGCCTGTATACAAAAGTCAGCTTTTCTGAAAATATTTCCTTAAAGTTTTGTGCATTCTTTTGAGGGCTGAGATGTGAGACACACCATGAAGTCGGCCACCGTGAAGAGTGCCTGCTATCTGCTCAGGAGCGGTGACTGAAAACAGAAAAGCGGCCTTCCGCTGGGTGGTCCCGGGGTTGCTGCCCTGTGCGTCGGCTTTTCTTCACTCACTTGTTCAATGTTTATCAGGCCTGTACCTGATTCCGGGCACTACCTTAAATGCTGAAGTTATTTTTTTCAAATTGGAAGTCTTACTTGAAAACTTATTTGGTCCATCATGGGAAAATGATACAGGTAAACCAGAGAGGACCCCACCTTTCATGAACTGAGAGGCACCAGGGACCTGAACACCAGGGTGTGTGGGGCTGGAGAACAACCCCAGACGTGGTCTCACCGGCAGCTTGTTCTGGGTGCTCCTGGGGCATTTATTTGCTGGTGACCAAGTACCTAAGGATAAATGTGACACTGGACACTGGCCAGGGCTTCAATGGTCTCTGCTCAGGTCAGCGTAAAGAAGAAATGGCTGTCGTGTGACATACGACCAGGCACAGAAAAGGAGGGCACGGAGGAAGGCTGGAGCTGTCCCAGGGACCCATCAGAGGTGTGCCGTGATGGGGAAGCAGGTGAGGTGGGCAGTAACAGGCAGGGGTCAAGAGCCCGGAGAGGCCCCTGCAGAGCACGGCTGCAGCCCATGGGGACGTGCTGGACAGGGAAGGGCCCAGGGCCTGATGGCTCTCTTGTCTCAGAAAGTTCTAGAACTCCCCCCCATGTGGATGTTTCCAAAGTTCCCAGATCAAGAAGTATCTCATCAGGGAGAAGGAGAACAAGGACCTGGCACCTAAACATCTTGTTTGCACTCGCTGCCTTCTCTTCCCTTTTGTGTTATCTCTCAGGACAGGACGGGAAAGGCTTCAAATTGCTCCTCCATGCCACATCTGCCTTCGGGCCCACAGAACAAGGTGGCTGGGCAGAGGGCAGGACTCCCTGACTGCCACTGTGAAGGACCCCTGGACACGGGCGTTTCCACGCACCATCATTCTCATTCCTTCTCCCCGTCTCTGTCTGTCTTAACAAAGCCTGGCTTTCAAGCTCATTGTACTGCCACAGAATCAAACTAACCCTAAATTGACAGGAAAACTGAGCCATGACTTAGGGTTTGGGGGACCAGTTCTCCTGCTGAGGCTCTAAAGCCAGGACAACAAAGTTTAGAAGAGACATAAAAACCAACTGTAAGTTCCAGATGGTTTCTTTTCCTACGTTAATCACCTCTCAACATTTCCCACAGGCCCCACCTTTAGGGCCACGCTTTTTAGTCCATCAAAAATGGAACAGAGGTTCCTCATTTAGCCACTTCCTCTTGATGGTCTCATCCTTTGGTTGCCCAACACTGCAAAACAACTGCCTCGAAGCACCCAGTTAATCCTCAGCCCAAACCCTGAGCCCAGTTACTGTTCGTAAGGAGGGAAAGACGCAAACCCCATTCCTGGGTTTCTGTGAAGAAACCACTCCACACGGGTACATGCTCATGAACTGTAGCAGTTATCACTACTCCACCAAATGAAAACTCTGTCACCCTCTTGTACAAAGTCATCATCTGCTTTCCACCTGGACAACCAACACTCTGAGACCTCGGTTTCCTCAGGTATAAAATTGGGATTAAAATATAGCTTCACTGGATTAATGTGATAACATGATTTACGTAAATCATATAACACAACTCCTAATAGGGTGTTTTAAAAAAGTGGTTATTGCTATTAGGTATTTTTTAATTATTGAAGTAAATTCATATAACATGAAATCAACCATTTTAAAATGAACAATTAAGCAGCATTCAGTACAGTCTCAACGTTGTACAACCACCACCAGCCCTATCTAGTTCCAAGACATTGTCATCAGTTCAAAACAAAGCCCTCTGTTACGAAGCAGGCGCTCCTGACTGTCCCCTCTCCCCTGCCAACTACCAATCTGAGATCGGTCTCCGTGATTCACCTGTTCTGTACCTTTTCACAGAAATGGAATCGCACTATGCGTGGCCTTTTCTGACTGGCTTCTTTCACTGAGCATAATGTTCTTGAGGCTCATCTGTATTGCAGCAGAAATCGATACCTTCTTTTGGCTGAATGCTACTCCATTGTGTGTACATAACACGGTTTGTTTATCCATTCGCCAGCTGACAGATACTGGGGATGCTTCTATCTTCTGACTATTGTGCTCGTACAGCTGTGAACATGCATGTGCATGCATTTACTTGAGAGTTCCTGTGTTCAACTCTTTTGGGTATATACCTAGGAATGTAATTGTGGGGTCACGATAATTCCATGTTTGTAGAACATGTGCAAACATTTTCCTTACCCTGACAAAATATACATAAAATATGCTATGTTAACATTTTTTAAGTGTATAGTTAATTAGAATTAAATACGTTGTTAAGTGCAAACACTATCCATCTCCAAATACTGTTCATCCTCCCCAACTGAAACTGTCCCCACTAAATAACAACTGCTCACACCTCCCCTCCTCCAGCCCTGCTTAACACCTTTCTACTTTCTCTGTGACTCTGACTGCTTTGGGGATCTCACATAAGTAGATTCAGGCACGATTTGCCCTTTTGCAACTGGCTTTTTTCACTCAACAGGATGTCTTCAAGAGCCATCCATTTTAGTGTGTGTGTTAGAATTTCAATCCATTTAAGGCTGAATAATATTCCCCTGACTGGACATCCCATAATTGTTTATCCATTCATCCACCCATGGCCATCGGGATTGTTTTCAGCGTGAGTTCCTATTTTCAATGGTTTTGCAAATACAGCCCGCACCCTGTGACGCAGGGATATCTCCTGAAAAACGCCGCTTCAGGCAACGTCCTTGTGCGAACATCACAGAGGCACTGCCACAGCCCGAGACGGGGCAGCTAAGTGCCCATGGAGGCACCCCGGTCCACTGCCATTGCCCGGGCAGTTCATCGCCGACCGGACCATCCTCGCGTGGCACATGGCTGTGCCCTGGAGCAGAACTGCTGGATCGCAGAGCGATTCTATTGCCAACTTTGCAAGGACCTGCTACACTGTTTCCCGCAAGGACTGCACTGTCTTACATTCCATGTCAGCAATGTACACGGGCTCCATCTTCTCTACATCCTCACCAACACTTCTTTTAATTACAGCTGTCACTGTGGTATAAAGCGGACCTCACTGTGCTCTTGAGTTGCATTTTCCTGAGGACTGATGACTTTGAGCATCATGTGCCTATTGGCCATTTACATATTTTCTTTGGAGAAATGTTCACTCAAGTCCTTTTACCATTCTTTAATCAGGCTGCCTTGTTGTTGGGTTGTAGGAGCTCTTTACATATAGGGTCCAGCAGAAGTAAGGCCTGCTTGAGCGTGGTTGGCAGGGTAATAATATGGGTGTAATAATTTACAGTTTTAATTTGAACATTTCACCTAAAATGTCATATGGCATGCTTGAGTATGATATTGTTATATTACAAATTACATGTTTATAATTTTGTAATAAAAAAATGGCATTACTCGTGCCTGACCCTGCATTCCAGATATTATTTCTAATCATATATATGATTTGCAAATATTTTCTCTCGTTCAGGTTTTCATTTCACTGTCTTTATAATATACTTTGTTGTACAACTTAATTTTGATAAGCTCCAATTTATTTTTTATTGCTCATGTTTTTGAGATGATATCTAAGACTCCATTGCCAAGGCCATGAAAATTTACTCCTATATTTTCTTCTAAGAGTTTCATAATTTAGATCTCACATTCAGATAATCAACTCGTATGTTAACATTTGCATTTAGTGTGAAGGAGGGGTCTAAATTCATTCATATGCAGACTCATTCATTCCTTTTGTGGATACCCAGTTGTCCCAGAACCATCTGTTAACCAGATCATTCTTTCTCCATTGAATGATATTGGCACCCTTGCTGAAAATCACTTGGTCATAGATACGGGTTTATGTCTGGGTTTCCAAGCCTAGTCTTTTGATTTGGAGCATACGTCTACCCTTCTGCCAATACCACACTGTTTTGAATACTGTAGCTTTGTACTGAGTTTTGAAATCAGAAAGTGTGAGTCCTCCAACTTTATTCTTCATTTTCAGGATTATTTTGGCTATTCAGAGTCCCTTTAATGCTGTTAGAATTTTGCTAGGGATTGAATTTGAATCTGTAGATTGATTTGTTATCTTAAAAACATTAAGTCTTTCATTCCATTAAAACATGGTGCCTTTCAATTTATTTAGGTTTCTTAAATTGTCAGCCATGTGTTGTAGTTTTCAGTGTACAAGTCAATCACCTTCTAGATTAAAATTATTCCTAAATATTGTATTCCTTTTTTTTTTTTTACGTTTACACACTTTATTTTATTTACATTATTTAAAGGTTGGGTAGGGTTGGATGTTGTTTCAGGTTTTTTGAATTCTTTTTGATGGTATCATAAATGGAAGTATCCGCTTAATTTTCTCTTCAAATTGTTCACTGGTGGTATAGAGAAATAGTTGTTTTTGTACATGATCTTGTACCTGCAACTTTGCTGCATTTGTTTATAGCTCTAGTTGGGTTCCTGTGTGCGAACTCTTTTGGATTTTTAGGTAGGACCACGTAATCTTCCGTAGACATAACTTTACTTATTCCTTTCCAATTTGAATGCCTTTTGTTTCTTTGTTCTTGCTTAACTTTTCTGGCTGGAACTTCCAATATAATGTTAAATAGCAGAAATGAAAGCAGGCATCCTTGTCTTATCCCTTATCTTGGGGCAAAGCTCTCAGGGTTTAAGCCATATTTTTAAAAACCTTACTCTTCCTCTTCCTTTGTACAATATTCATGAGATTTAAAGATGGTTCTACACAGTTTTAACTACCCGTAACAGTTTTTCCACTCTGCAAGGACATAGGTTTTTGATACAAAAATAGCATTACTGTCGTCTTATTCCAGTTTATAAGTTTTTATAAATAATGTTCCTATCTTCCTCAACTTTGCAGTATTTGAGGTAGCATTCCTCATACAGCTCCTGTTCACTGCCTATTATAACCTTGCCCTGACAGAGACTCAAGCAGCAACTTGGCCCAGTTCTTATTCCAAACAACTAGTAATCAATGTCACACTTAAGAGTCCCACCCATCTGAATACGATTTTTTTCCCATCCAAATCCTCATTTCTCTGATCAATGACATCTTCCAAACAGATATTTTCATGAAAGGCTGAGCCATAAATTTAGTCAGTTCTGTTTCAGCTACCTACTCCTTCCAAATTTTCTCTGACACAAACTGCCAAAATTGTAGTGTTTAGAACGCTGGGATCTTCTGTTGCCTGGCTCTGATGACAAATGTCTGCCTAAAAATGTGCTTAGGAAGGGCATTCCCAAAGAACAAATTAGTGATGCTCTAGCCCTCCCTAGATTCGGTGCATCTGTTTTGGATTCTGTTATAATTTTAAAATTTTAGGGTAGGCAATGCTCTGGTATGGTGAAATTGCCAGGGCATTCCACACAGTCCTGAATTGTGCCAGAAAGTTTTAAAAAACATACCAATGAGTTTGGAAATACCTACTTTCAGAATACAAATGGAATGAAAGACACTTTATTCATTCTGAGTCAGGTCCAACAAATAAAGCAAAAAATTACCATCAAAGACTGTGAGGGAACAGAGCATTAGGGCTACCTACAGCTAATCCATCCCAAGAATTCCATCATACACCTTGTCCCCGTCCAATGGGAACCCTAGAAAAGTAAGGTCAGTCCTCAGTGGCTCTTAGGACTCGCTCCCAGAGCTGACAGAGACAGACTTGAGAGAATGGCTCACCATGTCATTGAATCACCATTGCCAGGAAGCAAGCACCTGGCACGCAGCCAGGCTTCAATTCCCCGCAGGGCTGCTGCCCAGCTACACCGACCTCGGCACAGCCACCTTCAATTGACCAGTGCAAGACCACCTGCACCGTGGAAGCATCTAAACCCCTTATCGCCAGGCCCAAAGCAATAAGGGGTGCTGTCCCAGTGGGCCTCCCTTTCTGCCCAGATCAACATCACCCAAAAGCCTGGCCATCTTCCTTGACTGCCCAAGGCTGTTTCTGCATGTGGATGGACAGTGGATTTACAAGCTGAGGCCTGAACGAGTCTATTTACAAGTCACTCACTCCCTGGCTTTCAGTGGTGACTCACTGCTGGTGTGCAGGCCATTCACAGGTGTGTTTGGGACCGGAGGCTCCAGAGATTATGGCACTCAGCAGTGGGAAGAGGAGCTGACACGAACGACAAGCAGCTCTAAAAATTAAGTCATTTTCTTCTTGAGCCCACAAGCTAAAATCCTCAACGCGGGCCACCCGGCTTAGCTTTCCTTCTGCGTCAAGCCCATTCATGCATAACACGGAAAGAGAGGAGAGGGTGGATTTAGTGCCTGGTCATCTGAGAAGTTTCTCACCCTCAGTTCCTGAGACGAGGGAGAACACCCCAGTTCCTTGGGAAGTCTGTTGGGCAGCCGTTGGAGGAGGAGTAAAGAAGGCAGGCCTCCCGACAGCGGTCCAGCGCCCCGAGAGGCTGCGGGCGTGCTTGATGAGCGCCTGTCGTTTGCATTCCCCTGGAGAGACCAAGGCCACGTGTCATCCTGGCCATCCACTTGCTGTCGGCTGCGCCAGGTTCCAGTGCCCTCTGCCCTTGTTTTCCACTGCACAGCACCCAACGAAGGGACCCTGGGAAGTCGCAGAGCACTGGCCCGAACCTACCACACAGGCGGGACCCTTCCCTTCTTCACCTTTGCCTGTCTGGTCCCCTAAACTGGCTTAGCAAAGTGCAAGGCCAAGGGCCACGAGGAATCTGGAGTTAAAAGGAATAAAGTGGGGGAGTGCAAGACCCGGAAAAGCAGAGAGACCTTTATTTAGGGACATCATCTGCTATTCAGCCTCATTCGTCACCACCTGACCTGGTTCTCTACAGCACAGAGGACACCGACGTGGAGGGCCGTTATTTTCTGGAGTGCGACAGGCTCCCTCCGGGCTGCGGAGGGCAAGGGCCAGAGTTCTAAGGTGGAAGTGTGGGATAAGGGCTGCCTCGTCGGCATTCCGCTGCAGGCGTAATAAACGGGCTCGCTGAAAGAAGCTTGACATCCGAATGCAGAGAAAGTGAAACGGCCAATCCCAGGTGAGAGGTCCCACAAATACCTGCATCGCATCTCACACGCAGCGGCTCGGTGATTTCGGGGGCAGCCGATGCTGCGGGAACGCGAACCATTTCACAATGAAATGGTTCATTGAGGGCCATTTCTAGCCCTCTCGTGAAGGCCAGAATCAGGAAGCCCTGGAAACGGCCCAGGTTTCCCATCCCACCGCGACACTCGCCGCTTCCCCCCCCCCCCCCCCACGGGTTTTGAAGAAGCTTCATAACCACAGCCTGCGTCCGCTTTCCAACGTTCAGACGAAGTTCTTTGGTCCCTAAAATTCACCCCAGCAGCGGAGAGGCCGACCCTGGACGTGTCGTTCCGCGCGCGGCCGCCAGGTGGCAGCAGTGCCTCGCCCACGCCGGCTCCGGGCTCAGTCCCCGGAGAGGGCGCACCGGCCTGGAGCTCCCCTCCGAGCGCAGACCTCCCAACAAGTTCTCCCGGAAGCTGGGCCCCCCGGGCTCGCCTGGTCCGCGGCCACGTGGCCGGCACGCGGCTGCGAGGGCGCAGGCCAGCCCGGGGGTGCGGAAGGGCCACCCCACCCGCGCCTCCCCGAGGTCCCACCCGCTGCTGAACGTGCCCTCGGCGCCCCCAAGGCCGGACGCTGGGCTCCAGCGCCAAAACCGCGGCGCCTGCTCAAGCCCCGGACCTGCGTGAGGCGGCGAGACTGCGTCCTTCCTCAGAGCCATGTCCTACCCGGAACCAAGTCCCCGGGGCAATGTCGCGCTGCCGGGACAGATTCCGACGTACCGAACCTGTCCCCGAGCTCATCGCACCACCAACCTCGGTGGGAGGGGCCTCCGCCGCGCTCCCCGGCCCTCGCGGCCCGCCGTCCCCGGCCCGGTTCTAACACGGAAGCCGCGTACTCACCCTCGGGGCCGCGACCCAGTCGCGAGGGAAGTCGCGAGGGAAGCAGTTCCGAGCCTGGCGGAAGGCGCGGCTTGGGCTCCAAGCGGCGCTCCAAGCCGCACGTGGGCCGCGCTCCCGCCTCGCACCGCGGAGCTCACAGCGCCTCACGCGGCAGCCCGCCCAGCAGCTGCTCCTCGCTCGTGCGTGCCTCCCCATCCCCCCCACCCAGCCCAGCCAGCTGATTGGAGTACGGGGCAGGTCACGTGAGGTGGGCCAACCAGTCCCCTGGCCGCGACAGGCAGTCACGTGGTGTGGCCCATCAGTGGCCTCCTAGAGCACGATGGGTAAGTATAGCGCCTGCCTACTCCCGCTCCGGGGCTGAGCATCGCTTCGGTGTGCTCCGAGGGTTCTCCGCGGCCCTGAGGGTCGTCCGGGCGCGAGGGCTGCTGGCCGCTGGGCTGGGGCCAGAGGCCTGGACGCGACCGCGGAGAGACCGGTGTGAGCGACACCCGGGCGAGGCCACGGGGCGGCGCGGACATCGGAGAAAGCCCACGTGGGGAGAGGACCCTTTGCCTCCGCTGCTGGAGAGCGTGCGAGCCGCAGCTGCGTTCCTTGAAAGTGCCTGGGCCGGAGGCCGTGGCCCCTGTTTGGGGGCAGGGACCGAGCGCGGTGTTTGCTGCCGCGGCCCCTCCCTCGTGTGGTAGAACCAGCTCTTCCTGCCCCATGTCCTCCCAAGGAGGCCACGCGTGGACTTGAAGTTCCCCCAAGAAACCCAGGGTGCACCCCGCCTTGTCTTCCCACTGCGGTGGACGTGTGGGTGATGAAAGGACTCAGTTTAGTGTCGGAGGGCGCTCGGAAACTCTCACCCTGGACTGTGTGTGGCCTGTAAAGCATCCCTGAAAGCCGACTGGAGAAAGTTTTTTAAAATTAAAAAGCGAAGTTCCAGGGAGCACCTATGAGCCCAGCGCAAAAGGCTGGACAGGCCGCTGCGGCCAAAAGAACCCTGCGGGGTGTCAAACGAACCTCCGTGGGCAGAGGAGCCCCCACAAGGCGGACCAGTTCCCATGGAGGAAAGGGGTGCGGGAATGAGGGTTCCCAGCAGAGGAGGGAAGGTAAGCCAGGTTGTCCAGGGCACCCCGGGGTGACATCTGTGGTCCAGACGCACAGACCCACGGCCCAACGTGTCCAGGGTGGCCCGGAAGCTGGTTCTGGGGTCACTTCCCAGAAGCCAGAGCCTCGGAGACATGGTGGCCGGTGGTTGTCAGGCCCCCGTCTCCTATGGGAACTGACTCTTGGCCTTAGAAACTGGGCGCAACAGACCGCTTTCCGCAGCAGAGGATGTCAGGGCCCTGTGTCACCCCGGGGCTGCAGCTGTCTGCCTGGTCTTGCCTCCAACACTCAGAACACAGAGAAACGGGGAAAACATCAGGAATGTAAGAAAAGGGTGGTGGGGAGCCAGGCAGTCCTGTCTGATGTGCATCGATGGAGTAAGGGCTGCAGGGAAGGAACGGATTTATAGTTTTTAAAAACGGAGTCTCTCCCTGGGCACTCCCACTTTCCACCCCATCCAAGTCCACATGGCCCACCCTCCCACATTCTCCCGGCCATACGCCTGCTGTTAGCTGCGGCCTTTTCTTGGATTTTACTCCGCCTGCTTACACTGAACACCACGCCTTAAAAGGGAGGCAGCAGAGATTTCTGCAAGACCCGTTTCCTCTCAACGTTTCTCTCCTGCAAGGAAGGACTGGAGGAAAGGGGCCCCCTTAGGGCGCAGGAGCTGATAGCGTGACTGGCTTTAGTAAGCCCAGACCGCTCTGTACCAGAAAGCTGAGGGTCGTCTGACTCCTGCCTGGAGCTCTGCTGTCCCGAGACCGAAGCGCAGCGTTTTCGAGGGAGGAGAAAAGCAGACAGCCAGTGTGAGTGGCTGGACGTCATCTAAACATTTGCTCTCCGTTCTTATCAGTGCCAGACCTCGGCGTTCCCAGTGCTGTAAACAGTTTAGCTCAGCAGGCTGGATTTTCTGAGAGGGAAGCGGCTGAAGAGGACCCAGGTGGGGAAGGGAATGTGAACGCCAGTCCGGGAGCAGCCCTGGGCAGAGGCGCTCCCTTTCCACGTTAGCGCAATTGCGGGAGCAGCCTCCTCAAACCTGCTCGCTGCCCTCTCCCAGCTAGGAGACCCCCAGGGGTCGCTGCTGTGGCCTGGAGAGGGCCCTGCTCCTGCTCTGCTAGGGACACAGTTTAGAGAAGCTGCAAAAGTAAGGGTTTTGTGTGTGTTTTTTCTTTAGTTTCCTCTTCTCACAAATCGTAACAGTTCCGAGTTCCACCAGACCTGGATCTGAGTCGCCTCTGTTTTAAATGAGGTTCACGGATTGGTGAATGCATTCTCAAGATGATTAACTGGGTACAGGAAGAAGCCACTGGAGCTCCTTTATCTCTTTCTACTTTTTTGTTTTTTTCCAGTAAAATAAGAAAAACTACTAACAGCATACAGATGGATGCCCTCCCCCTTCTGGGTGTGCTGGTCAGGTGGGGACAGGTGGCCCTGAAGAGACAGGCCCGAGGCCACACCCACTGGTTTTCCTTCAGCCTGTGTGTGTGTGTGTGTGTGTGTGTGTGTGTGTGTGTATGAGAGAGAGAAGCATTTCATTATTACAACTTGACTTGCCCTCAAAGTTGGGGAGAGAGCAGGAAAATGTATTTTTAAAGCTAAAATAGTTCAATATTGTTTTGCTCACATTCTTTGAAATGTGATGTTTATAGTAAATAAAGCATGTTAGTGCAAGAACTGTGTGTGTGTGCGTGTACATAAATTGACCAATCCTTTGGGTAGGTGCTCTTTTTCTACCTGATGGTGGCGCACCATCTGCAGTGTGGAAATCATAGCTTTAAAAGTATAACGTTAACTTGCAGAGGACAGGGAGCCATAGGCACCAGCTGGCCCGTAGCAGATTTCCCAGCTACTCCTTCAGAATGCAGGGGGCACCCGAGTGTAAATCCCTCCAGTTACCTCCCTGCCTACCAGCAGTCAGGCACCACAAGAGTGAAAGGAAAGGAGGCGGGGGCTACCGACATCGGGGGTCAGGACTTGATCCGAAGTGCTGGGATGCCGGCCCCGACTGAGGAAAGGGCTGCAGGCAGAGCTACAGAGGGCGTGGGAGCCCTCAAACACCGGTCCCTTCTTGGCCTTCCTGCTCACGATGCTGTGCTCAGCCACTCCGCCCCTGGTCCCCAACCATTGGACAGTCCACCACCGTGTAACCTGTCTCATGCTCTCCATGAGCAGACGCAGCGCACTGGAGACCTCAGTACCAGGGCTGCCTGCTTTAGGTGGCTGAGTGCCTGCGGAGGCGGCCCCCTGACTCCGAGATTCACGACCGCTCTGCGAGTGGGATTTCAGGAGCTTCCGGTGACTGCACATCGTGAACCAGAGCGCTGCGGGCTGTGAGAGGCAGAAGGGCAGTTTGGAAATGCACGAGGTTCCGAAGGCCTGCCGGGGGCGAGGGCAGGCCTGGCGTGGGTCTGGTGCCACGTCGGGCGGACGGCTCCTCGGGGAGTCTAGGAGGGCCCGGCTTCCCAAGCCCGTGTTTTGCGCAGATTTTAGGCCACATGTTCGTCGCGATAACCCACGTGCAAACATTCATTCCGTGTGCCGCGCAGAATCACACCAACACTGGAGAAATCTACCCCTCCTGCTCTTTGGCCCAAATCATGACCTAATTGTGTATAGTCCTGGCCCTAAAAAGAAGCTCCGGGCTCGGAGGCCTGCAGGCGTTTATGTAGAATCTTGCAAGGACAGCTGGCCCCCATGCTTTCCTTAGAAGCAGGAACGTACCACCTTTTACTTTCCCCCATTTTTTAGGTTGCCTGTGTTTGAAGACTTTGGAGGAAAAGGCAGATTTATCCAGTGTTGGCCCTTTACGCCAGGGCTCCTTTGTGAGCCGTTGCACTTACAAGGACGTGCAGCTTTCCACGTTGCTTTAGAAGACGTGGGCCGAGCCCACGGCCCTCCGGGCAGCGCAGCGGGGTCTCCACTCCGCACCTGCCCTGGATCACAGCGCCTCGCCCCACGGGGGGCCGCTGCAGCCCACCCTGTGAAATAGGCCCCCACAGCTTTGAAACAGGGCCTGAGTCCTCGTCTGTTTTTCAACAGTGTTATGTTTACTTAGGTGCGACTTTAAGAAACTACGATGTAACTCAGTCCGAGCAGTACACAGGTGTCCATGTTCCATTTGGTGGCTTATTCCTCCAGGTGGTGTTTGTAAACATGAAACATGCTTTGGTTCTCCTTGTTTGAGACCACCTAGATTTGTTTTGTTTTTACTAAAATGGCACATCTTCCAGGAGCCCTGGTTCCTGTCACCGGAGGCTGGCATGGCACCCCGAGACCTGGGCGCTGGGTGCGCGCATTCATTGCTGCCGGAGTCCCATTATTTTAATGTGCCTTTCTTTGCTCAGAGAATTCAAAATTGCTCACGTATTTATCAACTTTTTTCTTCTATGTATCGTTTTTATGGTATTTACCTGCTTTTCCACTAGAACGTTTATCATAATGTGCAAGGAATTCTTAAAGTTTAATATTAACACTGACCTAATTTTAGTACCTAGGTATCTATTGTGTCATTGGCTTTTAGATTTTACGTACGTGTTCATTGAAAAGGTCTTCAGGGGGCAGGGAACACAGCAGACTCTTTTGTACCTAGGAATAGGACATTTTCTTCAGCTTATAAATTCAGATTCTCAAACAAAGCCTGCCTGTCCCTCCTTCTTTTTTGGGGGGTGCTTTTTTTTAGGTAGTTTACTCTTTTTAACAGGATGCTTCTTTAAAAAAAAACTTAGCAAAGTGGCAATAGCCACTGAACACTGGTGTGGCTCCATGGATTGAGCGCCAGCCTTTGAGCCAAACGGTCACCAGTTCGATTCCCAGTCAGGGCACATGGCTGGTGGCGGGCCAGGTCCCCAGTAGTGGGTGTGTGAGAGGCAACCACACATCAATGTTTTTTTCCTCTTTCTTCCTCCCTTCCCCACTCTCTAAAATAAATAAATAAAATCTTTTTAAAGACTTTTTTTAAAAAAAACCTCAGCATTAAAATAACGTGAAGACCAACAAGTAGATGTAATTTCGTCACCTGACATGTTAGTTCTGCCTCATAGGGTTAGAAGAACTTTTCAGATTTGTCTAGCACTTTAAGTGACTAGTAATTTAAATTTTACTCATGTAGATTTCCACCTTGGCAGGTACTCCTGGAAGACAAGAAAGTAAAAGAAATCTTCTGTGCTTTTATTGGGTTACAATTGATTTTGTTTTTCGGGATCAGCAACTTGAGAAAAACAGATGAACTGCACTAGCTTACACCTTTTTAACCACTTGAACTCTGTCTACAGGTTCCTAAGCCTCTACAACACTCCAGGAGAACAAGCACAGCCCCGCCGCCACACCCCCCCCCCCGCCTCTGCTGCCGCACTGACGGGGCCTGTGGGTGGGGGACCGGCTCAGATCCCCCGCAGGTGAGTGGACAGCTTGGGTTCGTGGAAAACGGAAGATTGGCCTTCTGAACAAGAGCTCTGAGTCCTTACCTCGCCAAGTGCTGTTCCATTACAGCCTCATCACATCAGCTTTGGACTGGCATTTGCCTACGTTAGGGGAAAACAAAGGCTTACCCTCAGGAAATACATGCATTTGACAAACATTTGCGCTAGAGAAACAAGACGGACGCATCGGCAGCTTGACCTGGTGTGACGGGAAGCCAGAGACATAAGCTCCTTCCTTTTGTGCTGATCCGTGATGATCTTCTCACCTCACTGTAGCCAAAAGGTTCAACTTCTGCCCCCTCCATCTAACTGAAGAAATCACTTCCTTCTTTTTCTCCCCTCCACCTACCTGTGAAGGCAGGAGCTGCTGAAAGGCAAGCAGAGCAGAGGAGGAGCGTCCCTGAGCCTCCCTGCCCACCGGGGAGCTCAAGGCCCAGGCGGCTGAGGGGTAATGGTGGAAGGACCCATCCCTGAGCCACGCACGCATGCCCTGCGCACTGCTCCCTTCCCCACGGGCACCCCCGCGCTCGTCTGCACCTGCGCACATTTCTATACACACACGTTCTTTCACACACACTAAGCACGCTCTCACACTGGCACACACAGCCCGATGCCCACGCACAGTTCAGCCTCCCCCTCGCTCTACCACAGCAAACAAAAGACGGGAGTTGATCTCCACGTCCTGTGGTTCAGAAGTGACCCACTTACTCTATGTTTGCAAAGGTCAAGAGCTGAGGCCAGGAAACGGTCCAGACATAAAAAAGCTTCCACACGGAACAAGATCCTTCTGGCCCACATTCCCGGCCAGCCTCGGGCTGTTTCTCCACTCCACCCAAACTGGGGAGTGGGACCCACACGTGCCCACGGACCCCGGAGCCCCAAGGGGGATCGGGCCAGTCACCTGCGATTCATCATGGTGGTTAACGTGGGCAAAAGGATCAGACTCCCAGGTCACACAGCTGTGTTGCACACTCCCCCCTGGGCCCCCCCCCCACCCCGATCTTGCTCTTGGACTTAAAGATCTAGTTCCAACTGGTCACCCAGGAGAGCATCCGGCGTGCCCACGTTACAACCCAGACCCTGGTCATGTGGCCACGGAGGTCACCGACAGCAAATGCACATCCTGTAGTTTGGGGCAAAGCAAGAACAAACGGGGCTTTAAGAACTAGAATTAAGTAGGAAACGCCCAGAACAGACTCCTGTACGTAAAGCGCGGATTATGGTCCAAACCACAGACTGGTATGGCATGGCTTTGGATTCTTTTAGTTTTATTATTTTTTTTTTTAAATTCTCATTTGCAAGTAGCAGAAGATAATCACTGGGGAAGATAACTTGGTTTTCTGGTTTATATTCAAGAATCAACTCAGATGAAAGTGATCTTTGAAAAGGGTATTGAATAGAGGAATAAATCAGTATTGGTGTCAGTTTGTCTTATTTCCCCAAGTCACCATGGAAACAAATTGCTGACCTATTTCTTTTCATGCTGCAAGTAAACAACAGGGTCTCTACTTTTCCGCACGTCCCGTTTCCCCTGGACGGGAACTTCTGGTGCAGAACGTCTCCGAAGGACTTTCCGTCGAAACCTCTAGTTCCTCCCCACACGCTTACTCCAGGTGCTCTAACCCTTCCCCACCCCCGTGGATTCCCGCCATGAAAGGCGCCCAGACGCCCAACACCGCCCTCAGCACCCGGCTCCCGGCAGACGGCGCTGGCCTCTGCTCGGAGCTGAAGGGCTGTGGCTGCCCCAAGCAGACGTCGGGCAAACAAACGCTCAGACTGTCGCAAGAGGCTCAGTGTAAAAAGTCGGCGGAGTGCAGTGTTCACCTCCTCTCTTCCCTGCGGCTCTGCAGCTACCCAAAGACAGGAATGTAACAGGAGTTCGTTGTGCGCACTGAGCTGCTGATTCAGGAAAGAACCAATGGAGTGTTCTCCCTCGCCTGTCCTCAGCCCACATCCTAAATCCACTTTATATTTGGCTGAACCCAGAAGGGTCTAAATTTGGAGGTGGTTCTCTCCAGGGCACTCCCAGTCACCCTGCAGGGCCGTCTGGCACCCACACGCTGCGTCCGCCTGTTGGCCCTCGTCCCTCCCACATCTCCAAGGACACACTCCTGCGGAAAGATCAGAAGGAAGCACACTGTGTCTGTCTGGCTGCGTTTATTGCCTGCTATTCTTATGACCGGGAAAGCCCACCTCTTGTTTGTTGAGTGAGATAGTGAATTACAGAGGTGTGGTTTTAAACACACCTGCACAGAAAAAGATACGGAACACACAACCCCACACAGCACTCTTCACAGCTGCGGAGCGAGGAAGAAGAGGGGAACCAGCAACTCTCCGCCCGACGCATCATAGGCAATGAGAGTCCGATGGCCGTAGAGATTAATTTATATCTGGCAATTTATTTTTAAAATTGGAAGTCTGACCTAATACAGCAGTGCCCCTAATGTGCCTCAGGTATCTGGATAGAACTTTTTGAAATTTCACTACAAATATCACTTCCTTTATTGTCTTACAGAGTGGTGATTTTCCAAACAGCCATGTCCGGATACCAAAGCGAGAGTGTGAGAAGTGAGGGGAAACGTCACGGACCTGGCGATGTGGGGGGCTGCTTGCAAGCCCGGCTCCAGCTCGCCCGGTCCACCTTTCCCCAAGCCCTGGGCAACAGGACTTTGCAGCCTCTCCTAGTAAGAGGTGGGGCCTATCTCATCCCCTTCAAACTGGGCTGGACCATCGTCCAACACAGCAGAAATGGAAGTGCCCCAGCCCAGAGCCTCAGTTTCAGGAGGTCCTACCCGTGCCCACTCTCTTCGGGCCAGGAGAACAGGACAGTGCGCTGGAGGCCGGGACGCACAGAAGAGGGACTGTGGCGTCCCAGCTGACCCAAGCTGACCGCACAGACAGGGCAGACAGAAGATCCTCCTAGCAGAGCCCACCTAAATTGCTGACCCACAGAATCACAACTGAATCCATGGCTATGCATTTGGGGGTGTAGTTTGTTACGCACCAACAGCTAACTGATTCATCTTTTCTGTCTCCCTTTATCAGCTCCCTCACGCTTCCCCAAAGCTCTTTTTTTTTTTTTTATGTAAAAAGTCCTGTCCAAAAAACCTAGGAGCCCTAGGTCCCAGTCCTGACTCTGAACTATTTAGCTGTACAACCTTGGACGACTCCCGTGACTTTTCTGAGCAGCGGTTCCCTCGTGTAGACGTTCGCACACAAGTGTTTGCCGCAACGGCGTGGGTGCGAGAAACAGGGCAGCCCGAGTGCTGGGAGCCGCGACCACCGCACATCTTCACGTTGCAAATGTGCCCCTGGACTCAGCGCCCCGCCTCCCGCTTTGCCGCGGCTCGGTGGAAGAAAACCCACACACGCTCCAGCGCTCATGCGTCAGGGTGTCAGGAGCAGGGCTCTGGGGCGACAGACCCCGAGGGGCGGCCCGGACACCTGCCGGGGAACGTGGCTGGACAACGAGTGCCGCCTTCATGCTGTGAACTGCCGCGCAGCTGTTTAAAGAATTCTCCAGAAGAAGTTTCATCGTGTATTTTTTAATCGACAGGAGTAGATTTTAAGGCATACTATCATTTTTGTAAAAGAAACAAAGCAAAATGAAACTGTTCTGCGAGTAGATAGTTTGTATATAATTGTTGGGCCACCAAAAATGGTCCCAGAAGGCACAGACCCAGCTGGCTGCCTGGGGCAGAGGCAAAGCTTTATAACAGCAAAAATGTTGAAACAGCCTCTGCGTTCAGGTAAAGGATTTAGTTAGCCTAATCATGGCACATCCGCATGGTGAAATAATATTCAGTTGTCAAAAATAAAGATATACAAATGCCTGGAGGTATTTACATGCAATATATTAAAAACCATGTTAATGTCATGGCTTACATGATATTTATGTGTTAATATTTACATGATGCTACCATGGCTTTTAACCATGAACCAGTATTCAAGGACATAAAAATGTGTGGTCTGTGCATTTAGAAAATTTTTGGAATAGATACATACCGAATATCCACACTAATTTTTAATGATCACAAGCTTATAAGTGGCTTGCCCTTATTTTTATGTAACTATGTTTTCTTTTTTTCACTTTTTATATATTGATTTTTTTTTTTTTTTTTTTTTTTTTTTTTTTTTTTTTTTTTTTTTTTTTTTTTTTTTTTTTTTTTTTTTTTTTTTTTAGACAGAGAGGAAGGGGAGAAAGAGAGAGAGAAACATGATTTGCTTTTCCATGTATTTCTGCACTCATTGGTTGCTTCTTGTACGTGCCCTGACCGGGGACTGAACTCACAACCTTGGTGTGTCAGCCCAATGCTCTAATCAACTGAGCTACGCGGCCAGAGTGTACCTATGTTTTCTAATTTTGCAAAATTAGCATGCATAAAAGGGGAAGAGGCTGGGCAACGGCGGAAAGGTTTAGCGATTCCAAGGGGGGGCGTAGACCAGACAGCAGCAAAGGGACTGGATCCTTCATGAATGAGTAGCGTCTCCGAATGACGGGAGGTGACAGTGTTTTGAACTGGAAATGACGGCCCTCGGAAGGCATCTTGAGCTAGCGGCCCAGGGAGGTGGGTGGCCGGCCACCTACAAATTCCTGGTTCCCACAGGGTGCGGAGAACGCGCCAGGCCGTTGGCGCTCATGAGGCGCGTCACCCTCCTGCAGAAGCAGCGGCTGCGTGAGATAGCACTGTCTTCCTCACTCACGTCGTTCGCCTGACGTCCTCCTCCCGATGGACCCCGAGCAGCCGCTCCCTGCGACCCCCTGGAAGGACCACCTGCTTGTCTCCTGGCCAGTAAGGGTGGTCTTCCTTGTTTCTTTAAACAAGAAAACTTCAATTGGGGAAAGATGTTACTACCTTCTTTTCTACTGTCAATTTTATGAATCAGAACGAGACACTGTTTTTACTTCTGAGGCTCATTTGTACTTAGATGCTTTTCACCCAAACATCAGCTGTGAATAAACTCTTTCTCACCAAGTTTAGGAGACCCCGACACAAGAGGCATTTATCACGGGACTGAGGAGCTGGCACAGGCTGAGACGGGCGAGGAGCAGGACGGAAAGGAGGCGGGGCTGTTTCCGCCAGCAGCCCCCACCTGCCCGTGGCCTGTGTGTGGCCTGTGCCCACCCTGGCCTCTCCCCCGGAGCCTGGGCCTCACCCAGCAGAAGGACCTAGACGGGAGGTACACAGGTGCTGTGACCGAGTCCACCGACCGACCAGCCGCAGTGCCGGGGACACTTCTGGTAAAACGCACGTGGCCCCTCCCTGCAGGGACCTCTCAGCTGTTCCACGTCCCTGGTGAATGCCGTAAGGGCTTGCGAGTGGACAGGCCCCGGTCTGACTAAGCGCATCCTATCATTTCACTTTACCCTGGAAAAAGAAATACATCATTGTTCCTTCCCCTTGGACCCGTCACAAGTCTCAGCACGCTGAACACATTCCAACAGCAGACCGGTCATTTCAGGACACGCAGCCCTGGGAGCAAGTCTGGCAACTTGCTAGCTTGCCGGCGGCTCTGGCTGACGGAGGCACAGAGCCTCCCGGGCCCTGCGTTCCTTCCTCGGGCATTGTCTGTGTGTCCTTGCCTCGGCACGGCAAGCAGACACGGGAGGCTGCCCCCATGCCTTACCGTGGAAACTGGCTTCTTGGTCACGCCGCTGGTGCTTAGGTCCTGGGTCCCGGCGCTCGCCCTGCGGTTCCCCATCATATTACATTCATCAACGTGCGTGTGCGGGCCGGTGCACGTCCCTGAGTCGTGGGGATGAGCCCTGTCATGGGAATAAAGGCCCCAGACTGACTCTGGAACCCTGGACTTCTCAGAAGCCGTGGTTGTCTCGGGGTTGGGTTGTGGTCAGGATCGAAGCTCTTGCCCCCGGAAATTACATCCCAGAAGCAGTGAAAATAATCCCAGAGAAATGCTGCCTGCCTTTGACTCCAAATGCTGTCCTGAAAGCGGCACTCCGGCCAGGGCAAGCGCAGGCCCGGCTTCACCCGGAGGCGGTGCTGGTGGTCAGAGACAGCGTCCTCCCTGCTGGGAGGCATGTTTGGCAACAGGCGGACCTTGAAGCTGTAGTCATCGGCGGAAAACCCTCAGCAAACGTAAAAACAACCCTCGTGCAATACGCCTCGTGCGGTGTCATGTTCTGTTATTACCGGCGTGGGCAGAAAAGTACACTTTTTAAGAAGCCGGACTCCGAGCACAAGCGAGGAGAGTATGTCACCATCGGTCACGGAAACTCCGCACCCGGTGGCGTGACAGCCACCGGGACACAGCTGCCCGCGGGCTGCGGCTGACTGCTCATGACTCAGATGCGCGGAGCCCAAGGTCAGGTTGGGAGCAAATGACACAGAGTCTATTTTGAGAATAAGCCACTGGAAGGGACTTGCCGAGCAAAGGTTTGAACTCGAAGGACAGAACCCCATCATCGGGGCTGGCAGGACCCAGGGATTCTCCCTGCGTGTGGCTTGTCCACTGCGTCCCCCCGCCCGTCATCCCGGAGCCGTCTCGGGAGGGCCTGCAGGCGCTGCATCGTGCGGGCAGGGAAGAGGGACCAGACGGGGCCCGTCCCTGGGAGCTGGGTGGCCTGGGGCGGAGCAGGCGTCTCCAGTGTGGACAATGACCGACAACCCCCGTGGGCGTGTATGCGGGTGCTGGGCAGGGAAAGAAAGGACACTGTGCAAGAGTGTGACCGAGTCCTCAGGGGAGGGGACCCCGAAGGCCCTCTGGTCGGTGACAGGCGAGCGGAGGCCTGCCCTATGCGCTGGGACCCCCGGCCCACACTGAGCGCCCTGTCTGCCCACCCTTCCTTCTCGGAGGCGACAGTTGGCTCAGGCGACGCCTGTGCTCAAGCAGGTTCCGGTGAAGTAACACCTGCGGGCCGCAGGGCTGGGCCAGGTGTCACCCCAGCGCCCGCAGCCAATGACGAAAGGGGGCGGTGAGAGATAAGGATCCTGTCTGCATTTTTCATGCATCACAGGCCTGTGACGACCGCGCCGCTGGCACTGAGAACGGGTGGCGTCTGGCCCATCTCTGACTCGCTCTGCGCAGGAATTCCAGCAGGTGGCGCTTCAGATGGGTGAGCAGTTCATCCAGCGCCTGGATCTGACCCCGGGGCCTCCGTCCCTGGAGCTTCCATGGCCTGCCACTTGCAGACGCTTTAATAAACCACACACCCGCGCGCCGGGCAGGTGACCCCCTTCTACCGTGAAAACACCTGCTTGTCCGCTGGCGTTTGAGAACCATTTGAGAGTCATTTCAACCGTTTCAAAACATTCCACTGGAAAGTGGATTTTTTCTTGCACTCCAAGTGAGTCAGCACTTTTGCATCACCGCCGGGTAAAGGGTTAGCATCTCACACGCCATCCCAGGTGCGTGTCGGGGGCAAGCTGCACAGCCTTCTCCCCGCTCTGCACAGGTGCCCTGATCAATCCAGGGTCTCTGAGGGCGGTCCTGGCGCAGGGCAGAGCCCCACGGTGACCCCACGCCCAGGAGTCTCTGGCACGCCTGGCCCTGCCCAGCTGACATCTCTCTTCTCCCTTTGCCGCAGCGGTGGGTTCCCGGTGACGCACCCCGTGGGTGGGAAACAGTCTCGTGCCCTTGACTCGGTCTTTGAGGGCGTCACCTGCGACGTGGCTCAGAGGAAGCACTCTGCAGTGGGAGCGGGAGCCCCGAGGATGGGGCGCCAGGGACGGGCCTCCTGAAGCTGGGGGGGAAGGCGGGCTGGCCTCACAGTGGGAAAACCACGGGTGGGAAGTTGGAGGGCTGGGCCACGGAGGGTGACGTTCTGTGGCCCCACAGACACAGGCACGCGCAGCAGGGAAGGGGGCTCAAGGCTCCCCCGCCGCACCCCGTGGCTCGGCCCTGGCTGCCCCGCACCGTGGGGTCCCCAGTCTCGGCACTCACACCCACTTGGTGCCGGGACAGATGAGAGGGAAGCAGACGGGGACAGGACCTCCAGGCGCAGCCCTGACCTCCAAAGACTGCAACCCCACCCCATCTCCCGTGCCCCCACGGCCACCACCCTGCCCCTGTTTGGGGCAAAGTCACTCCTCCCAGACACGGAAGCCCTCCCTGGAACACAGCGTTCTTTGGGCGCCACACAAGGGCTGAGCCTGTGAGATGTGGGTTCTCCTGGCTCACGCCCCTGCCCCCAGTGCCGCGGTCCCTGGTTGAGGTAGACACAGGGAGGACACGACAGCCCCGCCTGTCGGGGCTGCACAGGCTGAGCCCCTGCCCCTGTGCCCTGTCCGCACCGCCCACTAGGAGCCATGAACACAAGTGGACAACCTGGGAGGGCCCGTCAGGGCCGCAGAGAGCAGAGTGCAGTTCGGGGGTCAGCAGGCAGCATTCTCTGTATCTGTGGGGAGCCCACTAGCTTCCCAGGACGTCACTGTCAGACTTCAGGAACCGGGCAGGGGACATGAGTCCCACCGATGCTGAGACAACGAGGACATCCCTGGGCCTGTGACGCTCCCCACAAGGCCCCAGTGCTCTGCCTGGATGGACCCAGCACCTTCCACCCGAGAGACACTGAGGGGCCAGCCCCACCCTGGACCCCAGGGCTAGTCTGAATTCACCTCCTGGGAACCGGCTGCCTCTCAAGTATCCTTTCTAGGAAGTTCCCTTCTGGCATCTTCCAAAGCATCAAGTCAGGAGCTGAGTAGGCCCTGGGCCGTGGTCCCTCGAACAGGAACAGAGTAGGTAGGACTGGGAAATGACAGGCCCCGGTTCCGGTGAATGCCCTCAGTTCTGCTTACCTTCTGTGTGTGTGTGTATACACGCATGTGCACGTGTGTGTGCATGTGTGGTGGGTGGGTGTGTGTGTGTGTCTGGCTCTGTGTGCGGAACTCCCACCACATTTCTCGGCATTCTCTCGGGGCAGACATGGCCCCACCGGGGCCCCTTGCAGACACCCAGCTCCGGCGCGTGAGAATGGCTGGTTGCGCGTGGTGCCGTGGCCGGTGAGCGCTGGCGTCTCATCTCGGGTCCTCCGAAGAGACGCACTGCGGGCTGGTCCTCTGCGCGGCACTTCTCACCCCGAAAACTGCGGGCCGCTGCCCGGCCCCTCCCACCCTTGGCCTCCGCTATCCAGGTCACCCTCCCGGTGGCATCTTTCTGCTTCCGCCAACCCAGCTGGCGGTCAGGAAGGCAGCAGCCGACAGGTCAATGCTCCAGAAACCGACGCCTGTGTCTGGAAAGGGCCTGAAGGTCCAGGTGAGCAGGACCCATCCCTATCGGTTCATGTCCCCTTCCCCTCGGTTTGGGGGGGAGGCAAGAGGACAACCAGAGGGTCAGGTGGGGAAGGAGCCCACGTCCGCGGGGCCCTGCGCAAAAAGCCATATTTCAGTGACCTTGACCTGAAACAAGTTTTTAAAAGTGTCTCCTTCAGGCTTCGATTTCTTCGGGCAATGGCATCTCAGAGGCAGGCCCAAGCTCAGGCTTTTACACCGTGGGCAGCCGGTAAAATATGCATCGCAGTAACAGTAACTTATCGGGCAAAGATCTGCTGACGTCAATTCCTTTTACGCCTCTTCTGCGTCGGTGGGGGAGGGGCGCGGGCCCGTGTCATTGTCCTGTGAGCACGGAATCTGGGTCAGTCTGACCTGCTGGCTGGCAGGTGGCCCGGGATCACCTTTCCGTCGCCGGGAAGAGGAAGAAACAAACCGTGGTGAGGAAGGGCCTGCTCCCAAGTTGTGCGGTTTCCCAGGCTTCCAGGAGATGGCGGCCACTTTGCGGAAAACAGTCCCCCGGCTCCGGCTGCCTCCCTGGCGCGGAGCCAGCAGCCGCAAGGCCAGCGGCCTGTGGAAAAGCAGGAAGTCGCAGAGGCTGGGGTCAACCTTGCTCTTTTCGTGAAAGCAGCGTGTTGCTGCCTGACCCCCTCGAGGTGCAGCGGCACGGCCGGACGGCCGTGAGCTATCACACGCTGTCTCTCACGTGTGTGGCACTGTCATGCTCTTTTAGGGACTCCACGGTTCCCGGGGTCGTCTGAATTCTAAGACAGTACTTCACCCTCGCTTGCCTCCTGGAGAGCAAAACAAAACCAGCTCCCACAGGACCGGATTTCAAAAACAAAAACAGAAAGAAAGTGGCCCCAGGGGTCTGCGGAGCTTTGGCCTTGCCAACCTGTGAGGTGGGGCGGACAGGGGGGTTCACCGGCCCTGGGAGCCCTGGCGCTCCCCAGGGGCCACACACGTTTCCCATGTTCAGTCCACGTCATGAGAATCGGAAAGGACCACATGGTGTGGTCCTCTTCCCGTTTCCTAGGTTGGAGGAGACAGCGGGCCCATGAGGGTCCCGGGGTAAATGGAGGGCTGGGTGCTGCTGTGCGGACACCAAGCCTGGCCTTGGTGCAGCCCCCCACTGTGCTGAGAGCGGGGTACCCCTTCCAGCCAGCTGGGGTGGCCCAGCGCTCCGCGGCCACGTGTATCTGTCCCCAGAGTGACTGCCTCTCTGCTCTGTCGTTCTGCTTTCTCAACACAAGCCTTTGGAAAATTAGCCAAAGCGTAAGGAGTTTGAGGTCCCGGTCTCCCGAGTTTCATTTTGAACAGAAAACGCCGCCTGCAGTTCAATGTCAGGTCAGCGGTGGTCAGGCATCTCAGACCCACAGCCTGGCCGAACCCTGGAAACCGGGCTGGCCGCCCTCCGCAGCTGCCTTCCAGGGCCCTCGGCCACTTCCCCTCCCAGGAGCGTCCCATCCTGTGAGGCCCCAGGTGGGACACCAGCAGCGTGAAGCCACTGTGCCATTTGTCTGCTGGTCACAGCGGGGACTTTGGGGGTGCAGAGCGTGGAGGGCCGTGGGGACCCCGTGATGGAGGGTCTGGGGATGTGGGCCCCACGGAGTGCACAGGGCGACACAGCCGGTATTTCTTTATTCAGAGCAGTCGGGGACGGTTTTGGCCCAAACCACAGACTCCTAGGAAAAGGAAAGCCTGCCAATTCAGCCCAGTTCCATCATTTACTCGTGGGCAAATTATTTTTAAAAGCACAACCTTAGAAGGAGTTCCAGCTACTCTGCACATTACCATGGAGTGGACACCGAGCGGACACCGTCTCCCAGTGCGAGTGATTCCATGGAGAGCCGGGACTGGGCACGTGGGAGTCCAGGCCTTACACACGGCGTTGCCCGTGCGTCCGTGCGCACAGAGGCCTCCCGCTCGGTCCTTCCCCGGCCTCCGCCAGACGCGCTCACAGAAGGATGCCCCGGCGACGGGCGCAGGGCGGGCCCCGCTGAACGACTTGGAGCTGCCTTCCCGGGACCGTCCCATTCGCCCCCTGGGGTGCCGGGGAGATGGTTGTTCAACCCTGCGGGGCTCCCCGGGGGGCTCTGGGAGGAGGGCGGAGATTCGTGGGGATCACTCCCTTTAACCGCCCAGTCCATGGCTGCTTGTCAGACGGCGGCATGGGAGACACGGTCCCCAGGAAAGCTCTCTCTACCGTGTGCACTCCTGCCCTGGATGGCAGATGGTCCGGGCCAGGTGGGAGCGAAGGAGCGGGCAGGGAGAGCAGTCCGAGTGTCAGGAAGAAGCATCAGTCCGGCCTCTTTGTCCTTGAGCCCCCCTCCGCCGCCCCGGTGGTCCTCACGGAGGCACGGCCCTCTGGGGGGTCCTCGGCTGTGCCTGCGAGGCGCAGAGAAGGTGGATATGCAGGAGAGGTCTCAGGACCAGCCAGCCTCATCCTAGACCTTCTGTCCCAGTGGGCCCAGTGGGTTCCCCTGGGTCTGACTGCCAGGAGCCCTCTGGCCGGCCCAGCGGTCACCCTCAGGATGTAACTGGACAGACCTGAGGTGGGGGGGACAGAGCACGGGCCAGGAGAGGCACCTGGACGGCCCATCAGGGAAGAGCCCCAGAGAGCAAGGCAGACGCATGTGGCGACCTTTCCAGGGAAGCAGTAACACTGAGCGGCACCCGGTGCCGTCACCCATGGCAACACCTCCCACAGGAGGGCTGCGAAGTCAGGAGAGCGGTTGCGGGTGGAGGGCGGGGAAGGGAACTGGCAGAACCCACGGGCAGGGAAGGAGGGACGATGGGGCCCAGCACCCACAGCCGGGCACACACGTGGCCGTCCCATCGGGCCCTCCTGCGGGCAGCCGCAGGTGGCAGGTGCTCGGGCCACCACAGGATCACGGGGCGGAGCCAGACCTGCCGGGGGCGGAGCCAGACCTTCTGGGCCGCAGTTCAGAGCCCTCAGGGAGCTCCGCTCCTCCGGCCCCAGGCATCCCAGGGTCAGTCCCCGCGCGTCCAGGCAGAGAGCTGCCCGGAGGCCCCTCAGCGTCCTCGGGGTGCGTCCTTGCCTTACTGTTCCCAGCGAGGTTAGAAATAGCCTGGGAGGTGGGGGGCGGGGGGGGGGCGACAGTGAGGAGAAACGATGACACAAACAGGTTGGAACCCGGATGAAGGGGTTACCATCGCCGAGATGAACGATTATCCAGACGCCTGCTGTGTCCCTGGGTCCTGGTAGTTCATGTCAACACAGTGCTCAGCGGAGAACCTCTGGTCCTGGAGTGAAGTCTGTGCTCGGACGGAAAGGAAGGATAACACTCGAGGCCACAGACAGCACCCGCGAGCTCTCCAAGGTTCCGACAAGGAAACCGCAGGTGCATTGACCGTCAGCGCCGAGGCTGTGCGAGGCGGGCGTCACGGTGATAGACGGCTCAGGGACGCGGCCGGGATGCTGGGCAGGGAGAGGCCCCGGCGGCTCTCGGTGCAGCCGGACTGGGGACCGTGGTGAAACGGGAGGAAAGCTTGATTGGCACGCATTTGCATTCCTTACACTGTCGGTTTATTATATTTATCCTTATAAGGCAGTTGCGGCATCACAGGAGACACACTCCATCGAGGCAGAAAGAAAAGTGGTGCGCGCAGCCTCATCGCCCAGGTGTACACCCTCTATCCAGACTCCGTCACCTCCCTCCCGTGTCTTCATCCTTTTTTTAAGCATAACTAAAGTCACACAATGTACATAACTTTGGAAACTTTAAAAATGTAGCACAGCGTAAAAATGCCCTCGTGCATGAAACAAGTTTGTAAACAGCCAGCGGAAGCACGATTTTTAACAGCTGCATGAAACAGCACCCTACGGGCGGGCCACGCCCCGCACTTAACTCCTTGCTGCTCCTGGACGGTGTTTAGCGCCGCGAACAGGTTATCTGGTGGCAATTCTCAAATCGTCCTTTGGAGTGAATACTATTATTTCACCAATATTAGAGACGAGGACAGCAGGACTCAGCAGGGGCTACTTGTCCCGAAGCAGGTGACAGAGCCGAGCTGGATTTGCACCTTGATCTGGGTGACCCGAAGCCTACGTAGTCCATTCGCAAGCTCCTGGAACCCCTCCCAAGCGGCCCAGCGTGGAACACCGCGAGCGTGAAGTTGGGGCTGGACAGAGAGCCTGGCCTGCTGTCCAGGGCCCCCTCCGGCAGGCACTCAGACAGACAAGCACTGACCGCCTGTCTTACTCTGGAGAGGGCCCTGGACCTTTCCCAAGTGCCCCCGCTTTGGTCAGACAGAGACACTGAGACGGGTCGCGACCTTGCAGAGGAATGGTGAGGACTGAGAGCGGATGAGTGTCCCGACCGCCTGCTGGGTGGAGCCTACGCCCCCCTCCCCGCCCCGCCCCCCCCCCAGCCCAGGGCTGCAGATGCGGTGTGGGCCGCCCCAGTTTGCAAACTCCCGTGTCTGAGAGTCGCTCGAACAACAGAACATGATCCGGCCTGAAAAACGGAAGGAAGTCCTCACACCTTCTGCAGGCAAGGATGAACCTCGAGGACATGACGCTGAGCGAGGTGAGCCAGTCAGCCAGACGCAGGCTGCCTCGCTCCCCTGCTGTGAGGGGCCGGGAGGAGCCGTCTCACAGAGACAGAAAGTCTCCGGCGGGCGCCGGGGACTGGGCCCCACCTGCCTGGGGTGGGGGGGGGTTGCTGTTCAATGGGGAGGGAGTTTGAAAGGAAACTTTGGACACAGGCGCGCAGAGAAAACGCGGTGGGGCAACAGAGGCGGAGGCTGGAGCCGGATGACCAGGGGCTGCCAATCACGCCCAGAAGCTGGAAGAGGCCAGGAACAGGGCCTCCTGAGCCGGGAGGGCACGCCCCTCCCCCGAGGCCCAGAAAAGGCCCCGGTCAGCGGACAAAACAGACCAGCGTAAGGGCACAGTTGGAGCAGAACGCTCCCGCTTGACCCCTGAGGACAGCGCGTGGCCGCTGAGCTCGGGCAAAGACATCGACAAGTTCTAGAGCTGCTGAATAAAAAAAAAAAGGCACAGCGGGAGAAAGTAAGACTTTTAATCTTTTGGAGCCAAAAATTAAATACTACCTCTGTTCCTTAATGTGGAACATATTCAAAAGAGCAACTGACAAGTTCATGGCTCTGCATTGTCCTCTTGTATTTACTTTGTGCTCTTTTCAGTCATTAGCTTGTCAGACTCCCAGTCACTTGATTTGAAAAGTGAGAACTGAGCATCTTTCAAACGAGCAGGGGGACGGGGGAGAAAAGACATCCCGAGAGCGGGGTGCGCCCTGCACCCACCTTGCCCACCGTCGGGGGGGCTGGCCACAGGCTCTGGCCTTGCTGGTGTGGCAGCACCCCAGGCTAATGCGTAAAGCTGGCCAGTTTCTGCTTCCTCACGCGTCCTGAGTGTGATACAGTCCGGAAGTGCAGGAAATACAATCGCAGTCTAAGGTGCTTACAAAACATCCGTCCTAAAAATACTCCCCTCGTCCACCAATGTCCCGTTGCGCTAGTGTTTCAGGGGCAGTCACGGTTACGCTCTTGGTAAATATTTCACTTGCGGGCCCCATGTATAATCAGGTGCTTCTGAAAATATCTTGTAACTAGAGGAGGGGTGAGTGTTTATTTTTCCCAAAAGAGCGGGAAAGGACAGGCTGTACTTGGAAGGGGAGCTCAGCACAGCGACGGGGATTTTCTGGGGCTGTCGGTTTTGCCGTCACGATCTGGCATTTTTTTCCCTGTGCTGTATACCTCCCCTGATTTAAATAACAGCAATGCCTTTTTGATGTCCAGACTTTTTTTTTTTTTTTATTTGAAGCATATTTACGTCTCGTTGATTGGTAAGGGAACATGAGTGTGCCACTCGTCCTGACTGTTGCTCAAGACGGCTGCGCCCCTCGGTTCACACCGAGACTTTCCCGAGCCTGTGTGGGCCGACCCCAGGGCAGAACGTCAGAGGGACAAAGCGGAGGGACTCTCCGTCCTGATGTCTCGGGTCAAACACTAGCCCGCCACCTCCCGCTGCGTCCTCCAGGCACGTGACCTAGACTCTCTTCCTGGAAGTTTCCCGCCGAGTGGAGAGTAACAGGGTCCCTCCTTCTGGGAGGTGAGGGTCCAGGGAGTGGCCGTTTGAGGGTCCTGCACAGTAGTAACTGGTGGTGTTTGCTCCTGAAGGGAAGGCCCTGTCCTTCCCAGTGGACATGGCTGGACAGCTGTGACCCCTTTCCGTCTCAAAAAGTGAAGACCCTTCTCCCAGGAAGTGGAACATAAGCAAGAGAAGCAGTATCTAAAACCTTCGTCTTCAGATGTGAACAGAGCTTTCATCCTCAGTGACTGTGTACTTGGCAAAGGGGACCGACCGTAGGTGGGGGTCTCGGGAAAACTCTTTTATGGGTAGGAAGGGACTTTGTCTTCTGGAGGTAAAATCTTCGAGCGTCGCAGATGCCACCAGCCAGAGAGGAAATTCTTTTCCTTTTAAAGAAGTCGGAGACTCCAGATTTAAGACATGAAAAGGTTATAAAGTAGATTTAGTGTTGAGTAGAGTCCAACATTCTCCATTAGCTGGGTAGTCTGCAGCAGCTGGGGTCCTCGTCTCCCTGCAGACAGCAACTGAGCGAGGACAGACGGGAGGACATGGACCCTGGAAGGAGTGGGACGGGGGCGGGGGGCAGACACCCACCCAAAGAAAGAGCCCTTGGAAAGAGTGTCTAGCCAAACCGCAAACCTTTCACTTCATTCCATCACCCTGTAGTCCCCGCACAACTAGCCAATCGTGAGAAGCTGTAGCCTCATTCACAGGGGACCCCGTGGACCAGGAGGAAGACTGGCCCTCTCTTGGAGACTGCCTACAGCAGCAATACAGAGACATAAGAGTCACGTGCTGGGGACAAGCCCAGAGTGGCGGGGGCGTCATGAGGACCACCCTGAGGTTCCCTCAAGGCGGCAAGAAGCAGCAGCTCACGGGAAAGGGGGGTCAGAGAGGAGGGAACGCGGCAGGGGTCGTCTGTGTGCCCTCGGAGAACCGGCGCAGGCCTGAGTCCCGACTGCCATCAGTGCGCTCAGCACCCTCAGCAGCCCGGAGGGGGTGAGGTCACGGTCACGCCACTTCACCAGACACACGCAGGCTCGGTCTCCAGGGACGCCCGCCTGGGCTGGGGCCACGCCCAGACCTGAACTCCTGCGCGCCCCAGGACCACCACTGGGGAGCGTCAGTGCGTGGAGCGAGCGAGCGCAGGCGCAATTACCGCGTCTCCAACGTCGCGGTAGCTTTATCCCTGTCGCTGCCGCCGCCCCCACCGTCCTCATAACTACCTGTTCATCAGCCCTAAATCCCACCTCACACATTTTGGGTTCCAGCATACGCATGGGGCGCTGGCTGGCGTCCCAGGGATTGAAGGCCTTTTGAAATCCTGGCGCCAAGAAGAGTAACTGGCATTTATCGCGTGCACGACACAAGCTGCCCTAAGTCCGACCCGTCCGGTCGATGCCCTCCGCCAACCCAGGAGGGCGGCTCCTCGCACCGATGGAGAGACCGGCGGTTCGTCGTCCACGGCTGTAAGAAAAGCACTTAACGTCCAGAGGTCTGCGGCCTGCTGCCTGGCTCTTGACCCCCAGGGCATCCTCTCCGACAGGGATTCCTCCCTCCCGGTGGCTTAGGGGGCACCGGAACCCCCCGGGCCCCGCAGCCAGGTTCCACCCTGCCCTGCATTCCAGCCTTCCCCCTGATGCCTGGGTTCACGGGCGAGGGAGGTTCGTTGGTGATTTATAGCGCAAACACCCTTTCCTCGGCTCCCACAGGATACTCCAGTCACAGCTAGGGCTGCCAGCTCCCAAAGTGCAGCGGGAGGCCCCACCCCCCTGATATCCGGCCGGGGCGAGGAGGCCCGCACATCTGGAAAACCTTCTCGTCGTTACCAGGCAGCCCCTGCCCCCAGTGCATTGTGGGTCAGGAGAGCACCGTGTTTTGTAGCCATGGCAACAAACTGAGTTTGCGATGCCCGAGAGCAAACCTCCAGCATCCAGATCACCGTTCCCAGACGGCAAAGGAGAGAAAAGCTCGGATCCCGCCCAGCGCCTGGGAGGTACTGCTCCCATACGGAGGCCCCAGGGACAGCAGGGGCCTGGCCGACCGGGGACACAGGGCTGCTTCAGCCTCCAGACACAGGGAGTGGGGCCTCCCCCGCCCCCACCTCCAGCCCCTTGCTCTCCCGCTGTCTCTCCTTCCAGAAGGGACGTGCCATCCGAGACTCTGTGGGGAAGAGTCTCCATCCTCCACAGCCTGTCCACCACCGATGTCCCCTGATGTAGGCATCTCAGACCCCCTCCACGCCCTCCAGATGGTAAGGCCGGGGGGGGCTTCCCCGGGAAAGGGGGTCTTTCCTCCTCGCGTGGGCACCTTCCAGAGGTCAATACTGAGAGCGACACTTCCAGGAGCAGTGGCAGCCCACAGGCGCTGCGGGTCCTTTCTTGCCTCTGCTGCAGGGAGGCGGGGCTGTGTCCCTTCCCAAAACAGCAGGGAGAGAAGCACATTTGTAAGAGCCTTCCCTGACTCCCTGGGGCCGAGCGAGGGTGGCTCTCAGCCCGGTGCTCTCACTTCAGTCTCGGAGAGACAGACCCTGTGCTCACCACCCCCTCCCAGCCTCCTCTGCTGGTGTCCGCTACGTGCATCAAGGTAAGAACTTCAGGGCCACAGGTGGAATCTTCCGAGCAAATTCTTACCGGGTGACTTATTGGGTGAACTGGCTTGGGGTATGGGGTGCCAGGAAGGATGACGTCTCCGTTGGTGCTACGGAGGTATTGGGGGTACAAGGGTGGGGAGCGGAGACAGGGAAAGAGAAGAACACACCCCCATTTCTCCCTGGGCCCGGCTGCCAAGCACCCCCCTGCCCCCGTCTGGGTCTGCAGCCTCGTCCCATGGGCAGCGGCGGCTGCCCTGGTCCAGGCTCCAGCTAAGGAGGCGGCCTGCGGGCTGGTTGCAGGAGCCGTCGCTGAGGAGGTTGCCTGCAGCTCAGCAATTACTGTTCGTTTGTTGCTATGGCATCTCTGCGGCCTGTGTGGACCCGTGGAGGGCTCGATGATCCCCAGCGCCCATTCACAGAACACTCCATGCGCCAAGTGTTTTCGGACCATCCGTGGAGGCTCCCCCTCCTCCTCCCAGCCCCTCGCCGGTAAGGGCCCTGCCACTTCACAGGTGAGCCCGAGGTGGGGGGCTGTTCTGATCACTAAAATCAGGGAAGGGGACAGAGCAGACACAGGATAAATGGCATTATTGTTGTAACTAAGGAAACTGGGCTTCAGGTTGACGTCAAAGGACGTCACTGGTATCGCTGAGGCTTTGACCTCTAGCCAGTGTCAGAGTGGGGAGGAGAGAGTGTCCGAGGGGTGAGGTCACTGGTTCCGCCCGAGGGGGGTCCGAGGGGGTACAGGAGGGGGCCTGCAGGAACCCCAGCTATCCAATCTCTGGCTTCCAAAGGAACTCTGCGGAAAGTTAACCAGCTCACAGTTCAGCCTTTTCCGTATTGGAGCCCCGTATTCAGAGAAGGTTTAAATAACAACAACGGACAGAAGTTGTTATGTACATATAAATAGTGTTAAAATGATAGAATAGAGCAATTAAAAAAAAAAAAAAAGAGCAAAGTAGCATCCCCCTGTGGGTAAGGAGGTCGTGGCATGGCCCTGCGATGGAATTGCCCGCCACGGCGGGGCGTGAGCCACGTGCTGACACCCGTGGCCTGCAGCCCGGGCACGAGCCTGAGCCGGGCAGGAGGATGCCTGCGGCACACGCCGCGTACAGAGGCTGCAAAGGAAGGCAGCATAAGCAACGTGCAGTGAAGGACACATCGCCATGTGGAGAAATTATGAGGAAACTAAGTGCAAATGAACATAAAATTAGGGAGGGCGCCATCACCCGGGGAGGGGAGGGGAGGGGCAACGTCCGGGAAGCACCTACCTCCCTGCAGGCTCACCGCCGTGAGGACGTGAAATACAGAGCACATTCTTAAGTTATTATTGATTATTGCACCATTTCTTTGTGTGACAACCGGGAGCCAACTTCCGCCCACCCCCCGGGGAGCCCGGGCCTCGAGCAGCAGAGGGTCAGGCCCGGCGCTGACGTGAGTGCTCGGTCCCAGAAGCGCGTGGGATCGTTCCTGGCGTCTGGTGCAGACTTGAATGTCTTCTTTGGTGCCTGTGGCCCCGGCAGGGCTGAGCAGGGGGGCCGGCTCGGGGACGTGCAGGCCCTCCCGTCCTCCCCGAAAATGACACGTCCTCTCCTGCCTGGTGCACGGGTTATAAATGATCCCCAGCCCTAATGAGCGCGATTTAATAATAACGAGTCTAACGAGGCGGAGTGGCTGAACTCTCAAATATGCGAGTTTCCATGTGAACCAGGCTGACGACGATGGGGATGATTTTTTTAAAAGTTGCGAACACCATGTGTTGGCAAAATCGTATGAAATAAAGTACATGATCAATTTTCACTGTCTTCTTAATTCGATTCCCCTGGAGCCGCACGAGACCAGGTTGGAATGAAAAGCCCTGCCACGCCCCCTCCGCCTCTGATTCCCAAATGGAGCTGCAGAGGGAGGAGGTAAAGAGGCGCGTTGAACGTCACAAAACACTCGGTGCCCCCAGGGTCTCAGTCCAAGCCCTCCCGTCACCTGCCTCGTCTTCCTGCTCTCTCGGGGACAGAACAGGTGTGAGCCTGGGACAATGCTCTAACCCAAAGAACACGGACTCAGGAGGCAAAAGACCAAGGTTCGCCCTAAACCTGCGTCCCACAGTCTGAGTCACCTCAAGAACCTTCTTCGCTTGTGGGCAGGGGTGGTTCAGTGCCTGGGGGGGCGGGGGGTAAAATTCCCAACTAGACTCAGTCACAGACGTAGAGGTTTGTGTGCAAAAGGAATTGGGTCCCATCTGAGCAAAACAGGGGATGGCAGAGGCTGGCTCGGTTTCTTCCTGCTCACTCTTCCTCCCAACATCATTGGACGGCCCTCCGTTAAAGGCAAAGCCTTCCACGAATACCTTCTAGCTTTTTGACAGTCCAGGTGAGAAGGCCTCGAATAGGAGCCTGCCGGACCCTAAGGAACCTGGGAGGGCCTGAGAAAGGCCTACAGAATGAGCGGAGGCGTCCAAGGGAGGGACCGCACCTTAGCACCCTGTCCTGCCGGGGCCTCCCTACTGGGACCGGCTACTTTCACTGAGTGTTTCGGGGCGATGGATCCGCTCTTCATTGCTTCTGTGGCCGAGTACTACTCCAGGGCGTGCCCTGGCGGCATTTTATCCGTCCACTCCTTGGTCATTGGGCACTTGGGCTGCTGTGGACGGCGCTCCTCTGGCCGTCTGTGCGCAGGTGTTTGTGCGGACATGCCATCAGCTCTCAGAGGGACACATCGAGCGGCTGACATGCCGGGTCCTGTGTTGAGCTCCTGGAGCCACCGCCACCCTTTTCCAAAGCAGCGCACCGTGTTACGCCCCCCAACAACGCCGAGGACCGCAGGCCCCCCTGCTTGGCCAGCACGTGTCACTACCTGGCTGCTGTACCCGGCGCCCCTGTGGGTATGAAGGGGGACCTCATCACGCTTTGGATTTCAGTCCCTCTCGTTGCTCATCCTGTGAGTGTCTTCCCAGGTGCTTATTGACCGGCCGCACATTTCCTTCACAAAAACACCTATCGGACATTTCGCCCGTATGTGAATCGGGCTCTGTGTCCTTCTGCACTTGTTGAGCGGTAAGACCACTTTATATGTGGTAAATACTAGAATACTATCAGGCATAGGCTTTGCAAATACTTTCTCCCATTCGGTGGGTTTTCTTTTCAATTTCTGGCAAGTGTCCTTGGAGGCACCGAAGGTTTTCATTTTGATGAAGGCCTGTTTATCTGTTTTCATCTTTGTTGCTTTATGTCCTATGCATCAGAAACCACGGCCCTAACCCAAAGGCCTAAGCATGGACCCTTGCTTCCCTTTTAACATTTGTCGTTTTGTCCTTTGAATTGTAGGCGTTGATGGACTTGGAGCTCATTTTGCACCTGGCGTGAGGCCCACGGTCCCTTCAGCACCGTCCCCGCTCCGTGTGTGAAGGGTCCTTCGCACCCGTCTTGAGAAATCGGTTGACCTTAGGTGTGCGGGCTTATTTCTGGGCTCCCATGTCCATTCTGGTGGTCACGGCCTTGCTCCCTGTCGCTTCGGTAGTCGTTTTGAAATCAGGGCGTGTGGCTCCTCCAACTTCATTCTTCCTCTGTCCAGACGGTGTGGCTGTTCCGAGTCCCTTCTTGCATGAATTTTGAGAGCGCAGAGCAGCTTGGATTCGCTCCGGTGTCGACGTGCTATCAGGGACTCTCAGGGAGCTGAACAACAAGACTTGCGACACAGACACACAGAACCAGGCTGTGCGGGGACCTGGGCCGTGCTGGCTGTCACTTCCGCGTCTGCAGACAAATCCTAATGGTCCCTTTGTGGTCACTGCGAATTCCACAGTTTCCAAGTCATGGCGGGAGGGGCCCGCGGGCTGGGTCCCGTGCCTAAGCTTTCACTCTGCGGGAAGAAGGAAGGAGGTGGCTTTTCCTTCTAGCTTTACCTTCGAAGATGGGGCCGCAGAAGGGGACAGATGCCACGGCATCTAAAATAGCACTCCCTGCACCAGTGACGGTGATAGTTTTCTCCGTCCCCTCCCCAGACTGTGCGTCCCTTTAAGGCAGGGACCGTGCCTTGGCCAGGGTCCTTATCTGCAGTTCTCCGCAAGAAGCCTTTTCGCTCGGTGAAGGGACCGTTTCTGGGCTCCAGCAGCTGGAGAAGGTCCGCCTGACACGGAGGCAGAAGCAAAAAGAAGAACAAGCACCTCACAGCCTGGGAGGCAGGCACACTGACCCCGCGGCGCAAACGAGGCCGTCGACTCAAGTTCCCACGAAGAGGGATCGCGAGGCTGGGGCTTCAGCCCCGGTTCCCGGACTCCGGGACCCACAGCTCCTCCGTCTCGTCCCGGGGACGTCCAGGCTGACGATGGTCGACAACCACATGAGCAAACGGCACAGAGGTGCCGCAATAGAGTCTCCGGGGGCCCTTGCCAGCAGACGCCCGGAAATGGGCTGTTCCTGAAATTTAGCCCCAGATTGAGGTGATTCCAGAGAATAATAATGTACGGTGCTTACAAAGTCTCCCCTGCTCTCCCAGGTTCGTATTCCAGCCAGAGGGCGCTTTCTGGTGCCCTGAGGTTGAGGCTGGGGGCCGGGGACAGGGCCTTGGGTCAGGTTCTAGCTCCTCTCTCATTTCCACCCCTCGGCTGTTCACAACCATAAGCCCCCCGATGTGGCGGAGAAGCCCAGCCCCCAGCCCAAGGGTTTCCCCCTGACCGCCAACAGCCCACTGGTCCACACCCACCGCTGGGGGCTCTGACTCCCCAGGCCTCTGACTGCCCTGTCACCCCAGCTTCCACTTCTCAGGGCGCTCGTGAGAGGAGAAGAAATATATTTAACACTCCATCGCAAGAGTAGCTATGCACTGTGAAAGATGGACCTCCACTCTGCTGCCTTCTGAACTTTAAATGCAAATTCTTCCTGCATTTACTATCATACTTCGTTCCTCTGGGGGAAGAAGAAAAAGCGCTCAGCACCCCCACCATGGGGCTTTCCCCGTACTCCTGTCCTTCCCAGTTATGAGGCTGTTGTTCCTTTGAACAAAGACGCCCGGGAGCTGGTAGGAGCTGTTTACAGGCTGGGAACGAGGGCAGGGGCCGGGCCTCCATTAGCGCTGAGAGCCCTGAGCATGAAAGGGGACACCTGTGTTTTCATATCCTCTCCGTGCAATCAAAACACGTCCCCATGCTCCCTTCAGTGCCCCGGACACACTCGGCCGGGCTCCCGGGTTAGTGTTAACACAGATTAAACAAGCAGTTTGATTTAAAAAACCACCCACCACCACCCCTGAGCTCTGGGGTCAGGCGCGTGCTGTCACCGCGCTGTCGCGGGGGGACCGAAGGGCCCAGGCTGCACAGAAGGTCAGTGAGCATTTCTGCCGCATGGGGGGCCCCCGAGTCCCCCAGGAATCTCGGCCTTTCCGGAGGCAGCGGCCTCGGACCCCCAACGAGGCTCCCGACGAATATTTACAGGACAGAGGAGGGACCAGCTTTCACTTGATTAAACGTGACACCTTTGGACTGAGCATGATTCACTTCCTCGTCCGTGTTTTTGCTGGAAGTTCTGAGACCTTAGAGCAGAGAGCAGCCCGTGCCTCAGGCCCCGCCCCCGGGCCGCCCCCCCACCCCCGCCCCCGCCCAGCACTGCACCAGGCCTGCTGGTCGGAACACTTTCGTTAAAGGGAAAACAGCCGACTGCATGAATAGAAAGCCTCAGACCCTGTCACCCATTAACCTGACATCGATCCTGATCTTGTGTTTCCTCAAAGGCACGGCCCCAGCAACACATCAGGACAGTGTCTTTTTGGCCCCTGGGGGGACTAACCCCGCCTCGGGCAGCGGGCAGAGTAAGGCACGCAGCCTGAGGGCTTGGGGGGCCCAGGCGCGGGCACCACTGTTTCTAACTTCAGGGATAAGCAAAGTGTTACAGCAGGCGTTACGTTGTCAGCCAGAGGTCACCCTGCGCTTCCCGACCAGCAAAGGCGGCTGCCACCCTCATTTAATTCCCGTGGGAATCGGAGCCGACCACCCACGGGCCCTGATGGACGCCGGGCATTTGAAAACCGCAAAGAACGGGTAATCTTGCCCGTTGCCACCGGTGCCCTGGGGCCTCGCTGCATCTCTCTCCTGAGTACAACGGGCTGCCTGTCAAAGGCCACTTCCTTCCAGGTGGAAATGTTTACTTGCCAGCGTCTGAAGAGGGGCCAGGAAGCCCCAAGCATCGGGGTGCAGAGGCTGCTTCGGTTTGCCCTGCAAACCGCTTCTGCGTGCGGGCTGGAGAGTGGGTGGGCGCCTCAGCCTCCCCTGCCTCCGCGTGGTGGCTGCACCCCTCCGCTCCCTGTGAGCAGGGGACTTCCTCCGTGGCTCCCGATGGCCAGGCGCACTGGCTGGGTGTGTGGCAGAGTCGGTTTTTGCCTCGGACATGTTCTGTTTCCTTACCGGGCACCGGCAGTAGGCTGGGCGATGGCAGAGAGTGGACACCTCCAGGCAGACCACTGGGCCAGAGGGACCCAGGCGACGTGGGTCCCATGCGTGCCTCTAAGAGGCCATGGGAGCCGGGAGTGCCGGCCTTCCCACACCCACGCTGACTTCCAGCCTACAGGGACTCAAACGTCCCCTCTGTGAGCTCAGACTTGCAGGTTGCCAGCCAGAAAGAGAAAGTTCCCCGGGAGTTTGGTTCCTGAAGCTCCGGGCAAACAGCATCTGCACAGACAGGGTGGGGGAGGGGCGGGGGCGGGAGGGCTCTCACAAGGGCCTGGTCTACACGGTTTTCCAATGTGCTTAGGCTGCAGTTAGCCCTTGTGTTTTTAAAAGTGAAATTCTGGCACTTTGCGCTTAATCCTGACTAAAGCTCTTTGATATATTGACTTAAAAGGCCTTCAGATTGCCAAGACTTTGCAGCTTGGATAACATCTTTGGAAAGGTTAAATGAGTCAATTTTCTAAAGCTTTTGTGGGCACAAGCTCAGGATTCTCCGTTCTGCTGAAAAAGCTGGGCTCTCTCAGCAAACGCGGCCTCGGTGCCTCTGAGCCTGGGAGCTGCCTCGGCAAGGCAGGGCACTCCTGGAGCTGGGAGGGCCTGGCAGAGCCTGCCAGATGGGGAGAAGGAGGAGCTCGGAGGGGGAGTGGAGGGGGCAGCCGGAGCAGGAGGAGGAGGAGGAGGAGGAGGAGGAGGAGGAGATGGCGGAGGCCGGCAGGGGGCGCCTTGGCCCCCACCCCCTGCGGAGACAAAGGCCAGGAGCCCCTGAATCTGCTGGGGAGACAGCAGGGTCCGGGAAGGAGGGCCCCGCTCCCCTCCCCCCAAGGAAAGCCAAACACACCAGCCAAGGAGGGCTGACTCCTTGCAAGCTGTCTCCTGCTGAGGCGTGGTGGTGGTGGTGGCATCCCTTCTAAGATGGCCTCCATGTTCTGCATTGTCCCAGGCTCTGCCCCCAAATCCACAGACCTGCTCCTCCTGCAGCTTCCAGGGGTGGCAGGAGGTGGGCCCCAGGCCGGCCCCTCCAGAAGCCCATGCCCAAGCCTCGTGGGAGGCAAGACAAACCAGAAACTCCTGACTGGGCAGCACCCACAGCAGGGCAAGGCTGCCCCACTCAGCCCACGCCAGCCGGCCTTTCAGGCGGCGACCTTGTTCCGAGGGCTCTGAGGCCCGAGAAGCAGGCCTGCCTCTGCCCCCGGGAACCTGCAGGCGCATGCGCAACTCACTCTGTGTTCGCCGGTTTTGGAGAAGCCTCGCCTGTTTTTTCTAGCCCAGGCCACACGCCATTGCCCCAGAGCTCCCGGCACTAAATGCACGCTGCACACTCTCCGCCGCCTTAGCCTCCCGACAGTCCTCTGGTCCAGCAGCAGGTGGGGGCAGAGCGCTCCCGGGGCGGGGCGGCGGCTGCGCAGACCCCCTCCCGTCCTCGCAAAAGCCCCTGGTGCCCGGCTGGCTGGGCTGAGGTCCCTGCAGACGTGAGTATGGGCTGGGCTGCCACCCCTTGAGTGGCCCTGCTGAGTGACACAGGAAATCTGGTGAACCCCCAGGGCCCTCTGCCCGCCCAGCCGGTCCTGGGCTCCTGAGGCCCCAGGAGAACCGAAAGGGGCCGGTGGCTCAGCATCCTGGGCCCTGCCGGCCTCTCCCCGGGCGTCCACACTGGCGAGGCCTCCCCCACGGACACACCCGGGCCAACAGCGGAGCGTCACAGCCGCTGGGCGCTGGGCTGTTAGTGCTCACGCAGCCCCAAACCTGTGGGACTTTCACTCAGACTTATTTTCCCAGGTCGCACGGTCAGGTCTTGCCTGACATTTTTACATGGAAAAAAGCTCAAAGCCAAGTTCCAGAGAGTAAGTTTCCTGTGCGCCCTCAATACGTCACGAGCGAAATCGAGAAAAGGAAGGGAGGAATCAGCAGGCAGTGTCTCTGACCCTCCCTGTGTCCCTGCGAACCCGCGGCTTCCTCCCCCGCCCCCAGAGCCGGGGCAGATCTGAATGCTGCGATTATGGCGGTCCGCGCGCGGGGTACACTTTCTTTTTGAAGATAACAGTTTTATTTCTCAGAGAAGCACAAAGCCGCCACTGTCATGAACAAGCCAGGGCCTCTCCAGGACTCGAGGACCTTCCACAGGGAAACAAAAGGCCTTCGCTCTTGATTAAGCAAAGACCTCCCTCCGTGCCCCAGCCCCAGGGCCTCCCGCGGGGGGGGGGGGGGGTCGGGGAGCCTGGCTGGGTCCCTGCAGGGCCCTCCTGGAGTCCTCTGGCCCCAGGCCCTTGCCTGCCCCTCCCCCATCTCCTTATCCCACTGCAGGACTCGGTTTACCTCTGACTCCCGCATCCCCTGTTCCCGATCCATTCTCTCCGTCACCCTATGTAGCCACAGCCTGGACCTTCCCCCTTCCTACGGGAGCCATCGCCGACTCTGAGCCACCCCGCGCCCACACCCCTTCACTCCGGCAGCCCGTGCTGGCCGAGCACCTGCTGAGGGCCAAGCACAGCCCCAGGTCCTGGCAGTCAGGGCCCTGTCTTCAGGGGCTTCTGCGTGGACCTGTGGTTCAGTCTCAGCCCGGGTCCCGGAGCCGTGGTGACGGGCTGCTGGGCTGCTGGGCGCTGCCGCTTCCCCCCAGGTGGGCCTCAGGGGCCCCAAGGAGCCCTTTGCCCTCCCTCTTGGGGTCTTCACCCCCAAAACCAGTCACCGCCATTCGCTCCAAGCGGCCGGACCCCCCAGGCCTGGGCCAGTAGCAGAGTTCTGTGCCCACGGGTTCAGGCACACAGGTGACATCCAGCCTGAACTTCCTTCTCTTTCTTTGCTGCCTCTCTCCAGGTGCATCCCTCCTCTTCCTACAAAATAAGCTCCCTCTCCAAACAGGGTGCCCCCTCTGCCCCCACCCCCCACGCACCGAGAGGAATCGCTCCCATTGCCCCCCTGCACTCCCTCCGGGACCCACAGAATCTGCCTGCCTGAGTCCCTCTGTCACCGCACAGCACTGCTCTCGCGGAGAGCCCACGGCCTAACAGCTCATGCGTAGCTTTAATTCACGCTTAGCGTTTCACTCCGAAGCACCGTGCCCTTCCTTAGTAACTCCTGCCCACAGCCAGGACCCCTGGCGGCACCACAGCTGTGCGGCTGACAGGGCCGCATGTCCTCAACCGGCAGGAAACCCCGAGGGCCCCCATGGGTCAGAACCGGAGGCGGGTTTCAATCCAGGGCCGGAGCCAGAAATCCGGAGCCTGGGACCCCAAGCCACAGCGTTAGGGCAGACCTAAGGAAGATGGAGGTCGGCAGGGGGATCCAGAGATCTCATTTTTGAAATTCATGCCATTTAATATTTTTAAAACTCACTTCCAACCAGTTTGCGATGCATTGCTTTTTCCTGGCCAACAATCCATCCGCCGCGCAGCGCACCACTTGGAGGGACGAAGCGGCCGGGTCTCCTGCCTTCACGAGGTCGCACGGCTGTCCCCACGGTCTGGTTCCAGACGGGACAGACTCCCCTTGTGACGGATATTTAAAAGGGGGCTGGGAACATCCACTTCGATCGTGGCCTCCCGGTTTTCCGGCGGCTCCCACTGCCGGGTCCCCTGAGGGGACACCCATGGAAGGGTGTGGTTGCTGTGCCTTCCTCAGACCTTGCCGGGTACCGGTCGTTCCCAAGCCTCTGAGTGACCCCCCAGGTGTTTTTGGAGCACTGAGTGCAGTGAAGCAGGGAGCACCCCACAACCCACAGCGGGACGAAGGAGGGGAAGCCCCAAACACAGGATTATGCTCCAAGAGGCAAGGAAGGATACCCCTTCCTGTCTCGCTCCTTCCCCTGCGTCCCTGCAGCCATGAGGTGACAGACCTTCCTTCGCACGCTCAGTGCGGGGACAGCGCGCCCCCAGGGAGGAGGACCATGCGAAGCCCACACTCCTGCCCGGCAGGCATGGGCTACGCTTCTCTGACCCTGGTCGGCACAAGGGGACCTTTCTGTTCTGGGTCAACCTTGGGTACCTGGGTCCCCTGGGCACAGGGCTCCTGCTCAGCAGCTCAGCCCCTGCTCCCTGCCCATGCCTGAGCCCCTCGACCTCAGCTGCTCAATCCCTTCCACCAACCCACACCTTGGGGTTCCCCAGGAGCCCCGTGCACGGGCCTCTGTGGGCGGCTTTGCCTGGTGCAGGTCCAGCATGCACCCTGAACCGAGGCTCTGCACTCACAAGATGCAATCACATCTTGAAACCCTCGCTGCGCTGACAGGGGCCCTGCCCATCCTGACTTCTGTTTGTAGGGTCTCAGCAGAACACCTGCTCGAGGGAGAGAAACGAGGTCTCAGAACAAACCGAAGTGTCAGCGAGAAGAAATGTCTGAGGCTCCTTTGCTTGCTCGTCTTCCAACCAGAACATCCCCAGCTGGGCCACTGGCTCCTCCACGGTGTCCAGGGACTTCTGGACAAAGTCGAGGGCCGAGCGTGCTCTAGACACATTCACGTTGGGGAGGAGATAAGCCCCCTTTTGACTGAAGGCAGCCAGAAGAGAAACAAGAAGATACGACTAACGTTTAAACAATATCAAATGAAGTTGGACTTGCTTCGGTTCCTTTACTTCTCTGCATTCACACTCCAGGGGAACATGAAGATGTGGACCCCCGGAGCAGGTCGGAGTGAGTGGGCAACCGCAAATGCAGACGAGATAACTTTTCTTTTAAGATAAGAATGCGAGCTGGCGCGGAGACCAAGACTCTTTTGGGTTGTTACATAGTTTCGTAAATCAGAAACAAACTCAGGCAACAGGAGTTCCGGTGACCACAAGAAGGGCAGCGCTCAACATGGCCTTGAAATCAGGGCGGGCAGGGCGGGACCCCCGCAGGCTCTGCAGACAGAAGTCGAGAGCAGGCGGTGTTGGCTCCCTGGGAAGAGGGGCAGGGCTCCCCCGTCACCCAGCCATGCGTTCCTCAGCCCACTGGCCACCAGGCCCCCTTCCTCCTGCCCCCCCTGCTGAATGACCTTGGGCTGGGAGGGAACAGGTGACAGAGGCAGCAGGGGCCGCTGGGCTACGGATCCAGGGTGAGAAACTGGGTGGGACCAGCCGGCACCCTCTTCCCTGCTACACGTTTCCGGCTGGAGGTGTCTGAGTGTGAAACCACACGTCTGAGTTCGGAGAGCGGTCCAGGCCATTCGGGGTGGGAAGGAGGGAGGGAGGGAGGCGGGGGTGGGTGCGGGTGCCCTGGGCCGCACAGGGGCGAGGCTGCACGCCCGGAGTGGCCCTGCCGGGGCCTCTCACCGCGTCCTGTTTGTCTCCTCCTCCCCCATCTGCGGTTCTCTGCTGCGGTCCACGCACACCAACACCCCAACTCCTCCATCCCAGGTCCAGGGAAAGAGCCCCGCTCAGTCCCCTGTCCCTGCCCGGGAGACTCCGCAGGCCCGAGACCAGCAAGACGCAGGCACGCCGGCTGCGGGGACTGGGGCGACTGGGGCTGGGGCCAGGCCTGCAGCTGCGGTGCTCTCTTCCTTGTGATCCAGGCCTCAGACGTGCTGGCACCAGCCCCCAGGCCCCTGCACCAACCTTCACCCCACGCCGCCACGAGGAACACGCTCACAGTGACTCCTCGTCACACACGCGCACACACACTTCTCACCTGGCACCCACTTCCCTCTGCCTCCCGCGTCAGCACACCCCCCGGGGTGCCCCGCACACTCCTGCAGAGCCCCGCCTGTGTTTACCCGGCAAAGTGCGTGTTCCTTAATTTAGAAATGTTCAAAGCCAGAAAAAAGGTGTATGTTGACAGTTTATAAGGGGGGATTTGAACACTCTTCTTCCCGGTCACAAAACCGTCTGTTTCCACAGAAACACACACCCCGACAACGGCAGAGTCCTTCTCAGAAACCCACCCCATCCGCCCGGGGCCACGTGGGTGAGGGGAGGGCGTGCATGAAGGGGACACTCGGGGCCACAGCCTGCCGGCCCATCCAGCTGGGTGTTGTTCGCAGGGGGTGAGGGCTGGGTGCCCGGAGACTCGCAAACGCATCACAGGCCTGGAGGAACTGGCCCAAACTTGGAACTCAAGGCTGTCTGCCCACCGCCCCTGGAGACAGGGACGGGTCCCCACCTCCGCTCTGCTGCAGGGAGCAGGTCCTCTCTTAGGGTTCCAAAGAGGAAAAGGCCACTGCGGTGTTTAAGGCCTGAAGTGACGCACCAGGGTGGCTGGAATGTTGCGCTGTGTGTTGCTGTTCGGAACAAAGTAACGGCAGAACCAAACAAGAAACCGGGGGCCAGCGGAGATGGGCCGGAAGGCAGCCCAAGGGCAGCGCCGAGGCACCCAGACGTCGTGACCCAGTGATGAGCCGGCGTTCAGAAGGCGGGTGGGGGGGGAACAGCAAGTTCCGGGAACACGGACAGGAAAGCTGAGCTCGGTTCTGGGCTTTGCTTGGAGCTGCAGGCTTGCCCCTCCGTCTGAACCACGTTTCACGGCCATGAGGAACGCAGCCCCCAGTCTCCCGTGGCGGCTTGCTGAGCTGCTCTGCCCTTCCCTGCTGAGTGAAGTCCAGGACTGGGGGTGGGGCCCCAGGGGTGACAGGCAACTTCTGGGAACGAACAGCCTCGATGGTCCCAGAACATCACGACAACAGCGTCCCTGAGCTGCCGTCCTATACCTGGTCCCCCGGTGTGGTGTGTGTGTTCTCACACAACAGAAAAGCATTTTAAGTAGCCACCCAGGGATCTAAGAAAATGTATTTTTTAGTTTACTTAAAAAATAGAGGCAAGGAAACTGAAATGGTACTGGGTTGTTATAGAGTTTAAGTGCACATAAGAGAGGTCACCTTTTTCTACAGCAATTCACGGATACAAGTAATTGCTTTACTTAAAAAATAAAAATTAAAACCCCCCACCCTCTGAGGGCTGTGGTTGGTGCAGGAGGCATCTTCCCTCCGCTCCTTGTGCTGTGGCTTCAGGTGTGCAGGCGCCCTCACCAAGAGGCCCGGGGGGTGGGGACTTGCACAGTGTCAGGTGCTTGGTTCCAGTCCCTGGGTGACGCCCCACTTCCCCACCCCCTGGGCAGCGGACGTGGTGCTGAGGGGCAGCATGGACGTGGACCGCAGGCTGGCTTTACCCAAACCTGGTCAGCGTTGCTCAGAAGACTCCCAGGACGACAGGGGTGGACGCTCAGGCAGAGGGGAGCCCTTGACACCCACCCCCGAGGGTCGAGGGCCATCTGAGAGACGACTTGTACACCCTAGACCGTGTCTCTGCGATCTGGGTAGCACATCAGAGATCTGTTTTCAGTCTTTCCACCACCTCTCTTCCAAAAAAGAAGAAAAAAAAGGGGCTTGCTAAATGTGTTTAGAAGGCAGTTACCACAACACACGGTATAGACGCTGGCAAAGCCCCGTTTCCAGGAAGGAAAGCGGAGAAGGCCCCCCGACGGAGGAGAGAGGAGTGCGTGAGTCACCAGGCTTTCCGCCACGGCCCTGGGGGCTCTGACAGCGGCACTCTCTGCGTGTTCACGTTAAAGCCGCCCGCTCTGCAGGTGACTGGCACTCGGGTAGGTGGGTGTCCCTGAAACCACCAGAAGGTGGCCGATGATATTTCCACCGAGTGTTTGCACAAGGAGAGGAAAAACTCAGCTTCTGCTCGGAGGACGGAATCCGCCCGTCACGCCAGTGTTCTGCACCGCGCTCTCTGTGGGGCGGCGCTGGTCCCCAGCGGCGTAAGGGGCTCCAACCTTTGCACTCGGATGGCAGCTGGACACCCAACACTGCCCGGGACCAGTGAGGGTGTTTCATGGTAAATGAGCATCTACCTTCTATTAAAACATGGCTAAAAATATGAGTGGAGAAGATGAACGGATGAATGGAAGGAGAAATGGAATAAGTGGATGGATGGAAGGATGGATGGACGGATGGGTGGATAGACAGATACACAGGGACAGTGTGGTAGATGTTGAGCTGTTAAAAGGGCGTACTTTTATTTGTAGTTTTTAAAATAGGCCATGTTTCATTTTTTAAAAGTTTACAAGAATTCAGTCGATGTCGGATACCTGGGTAACCGCGGGGAAAGTGGGTACATACGTGCAGGGTGGGGGAAAAGTAGGCTTCCAGGTGCTCACATGGAAAGTGCAATAGTTAACAACAACACAAGAATAAACTGCTTTGCGCACTCAACAGGGAACCGTGCGGAGGTGTCCCCACAGCACAAGTTTGCTGATGTGCCTACGGTTCGGGAAACTTGCTAAAAGCAAAGTCTAAAGAAGGTAAAATTCTTTTACAAGATTACAATGAAAATAATCTTTTGCAGTCACTTAAATTCGTGAGTTGGAGGAAAATTTAGATTTTATACCTCCTTAGAAATCACACATACATCTGAATATACTTTAATCTTTTACATGCTCTTATAGCAATTAAATATGAGAAATTACCTTCAAGAAAAAAGTTATTATGCAAATGATACAAGTAAAATTGTATTAGACACAAATGAATTCCCACGTAGTATGGCTTTTCGAAGCATGAATGGATCCAGGCTTCTTATTCTTGTTTTAAAAATAGTTTAGGCTTTATCTTCCCTCATTAAAAGATATATTCTCCTTTACCCACATGCAGAAAATGCACACACTTAACTTTAACATTAAAATTAGTGCACTACATAATCTATTTCCTCGCCAGAGGAAATGTGTCTCCTCCGGAGAAGGAAAAACGGTGACTGGAAATAAGACGTTGCGTTAAAGCAACGTGAGGGCTGGGCCCCTCACGATGCTCACGGCTCAACTCCCGGTGGATCGGACGAGGAGCGCTGGCGGTTGTCACCGAGTTAACGCGCCAACAGCTGCACCACGGGTTGGGGGGGGGGGTGGTCAGCCTCGGCTACCGGTCCCCGAAGATCTTAGGTTCGTTACAATTCCACATAACGACTCCATGTTAATCATTAAGAACATCATGGATGGAAGTCATGATAAATCTTTCCAATAAAGTTGAAAACTTTTTACGTATTTCGTTCTTTGTTTAAACCAGAGCATGGACAGTTTCTGTGATAAAGAAAATAAGATGAGTCACAGAGAATCAATGCCTTTGACCCCCAACAAGACAAGGACTATCTTTTATTCCAAATCCCAAGATTCACACAACCCTTCAAAACTGGTAAAGTACAAATGGATGACGGCTGGACATATGGACAGATAGACAGACTGACAGGTGTGTGGATGAGTGGACAGATGCCCAGGGACAGGCCGGAAGAGGAGGGACACCTGTAAGGCTTGGTTACGTGTGGCGCCTGGACCACGGGCAACACACGCACACTGAAACAGCCGTGTGAGCAGCCTCGGTGCCCTCAGGCGCATTCCCCTCTGTGCGGCCTGCACACGGCCTTTGTCACACGCCCTCCGACCTCTGGGCTCCTCCTCTGGGGACCGTCCTCCCTGTCAGAACCACTTGGGCGGCCCGGGGGGGCCTGTGTGCTCATCTGAGAGTCACTCGGAGCGGGTGCTATGAAACCAAGGAAATAAGGCACCTTCCATATTTTTGTTTTCTTTTTAAATTTCTATGCCTACATGAAAATGGAGAGGAGGAGAAAGAGGAACAAAGCCTCTCGTTAGGAATGACACTGTTATGCTTGGAGTGAAGGCAAACTCCAGCGGTTCCTCAAGGGCGGCCAGACCCAGCGCGCACGGCCGTCACTCGTCACTCGGGGAACATCTGTGAGCCCAGACACATGTGAGCATCGTAAACAGCCCGAGGGTTATATGAGCAGCATCTGCCTCTCCGCCTGCGGGGAATAGTGAGTAGGTTTAGGAAATGATACTTTCTTTGGCAGAAAATGCATCTTGGACATTTTAATAAAGTGGGAATGGAAATTGCACAGAAATATCACAGTCCGTCCCCATCAGTAACAGCAGGGCCAGTGAACTCTTAGGTGTGTGTGGGTGGGGGGGGCGCGTGCATGTCAGAAGATTGGAAATGCTCTTCGGTCCAAATGCCGAGGGGCTCAGCGCCTTGCGTGCATTGAGATTGAAAACTGGAGCAAGTCTGCGGTCAGTGTGAGTGGCGGGAATCACGGGGCAGCTTCTGGACCCTGCACGTTTCAGAAATAAACTCCCTGAATCGGACGACTTCAACGCCAGCATTTGCGATTCAGGCTGCTGTTCTGACATTTGTCCCCCGGACACTCACGATGCACAATCCGTTCCCAGCATTGACTCCGGGTCCTTCTCCGCGAGACAAGCACGGTGCCAGGAGACGTCCGTGAATCCTCTCCCCCACCCCACACCGTCTTCACCTCCTCTGGCTCAGCCCCAGGGCCGGGTCCCACCCCGCTGAGAGCGCGTGTCAGCGGTGACAACCTGAAGGGTCAGATGTGATGTCGCAGCAGATTAGACGGGACATACGTATGTAAAAAATGTGACGCTCCCCCTCAGAGCCTGTTCTGAGACACACGCCACACTGAAAGACTCAGACGGTGCCGGCGGACAATGCTTCTGCACACCTGCAGCCCAAACATCCGACACGCAGATGGGGAGCTCCCGCTCTCCCACACGCTCAACCTCTCTTATGTTCCAAATACAGAAAAACATTTGGCTCAGCGAGAACCCTCCAAGTCTGTGCCCATTTGCCAGTGGCAACCATACCTGTTTCCGGGGCTGGTTACCACCCACCTGGCCAGCCTGCTGCCACGTTCGCCGTATTTACCATCCAGGCTGGTTCCTGACGGGCTGTTAAATGTCTGAATGTCACCTGTGCCCTATTTCACGCAAGTGTTTAACTACAATGAGATTATAACCATTAATGATTGAAGGAGACATTATCCAATAAATCGGAGGTCATATAAAGTCAGTGCTTAAATGATATAATCGTGTCCAAGGAACTCAGGAGATGAGGACGTGGGAATGGGGTGCCCTCTCCTCATCAGCAGCCAGGTGGGTTTGAGCCTGGGATCCTCCCTCTCCCGCCCGTGCTCTGGCTGCTGTCAGTGCCGCCCGCCGACTTCCGAGCCCTCGACACCATCACGGAGCGTCCGAGGTTCTCTTCCTCCTTCAGCATGGGGTCCACCTTCTCCGCACTGAGACTCTCTCTGGCATCATACAAGTAGAGCAAGGAGTCTTCCCAGGCTGACACGCACGTCCCTGCCCCTGTGACAACAGTTTATTGTCACATTTAAGATGAGCGAAGAGTGTCACACCACCAGCAAACCAACGGCAGGTCGATCTCCACGAAGCACACGTCACCCAAGGCCACAGTTACAGAGGTGAGCTGCCGGGATGCGGCCCCTGGCAAACCGGACTCTTTCCAAAGGGAGAAACAGAGGGAGGGATCTGGAAATGCTGGCACACGGCTCACGGTCTGGGGACCCGTCCTGATCGGCCGGGAGGAGTCAAGGTTTCTGGACGTTAGGATGGCAGGTTCAAGTCCACGCACCACACGGGAAGGAAATTGGACTTATTTTACAAGGCTCTGGGGCGGGGGCTGGAGGGGCAGGATTCGGTAGAAATGGAAGTCATGGTGCGGTAGATTCTGGAAGTTCAGATGTAAAGAAAGTCTTCTAAGTCGCAGTGTGTTTGCTGTGGCCTGCGGAACTCTGTGGCTGGACTTGATTAGGCGCAGGCTGGGGAATGCTCAGGGGTGTTGTGGGGGGGGGGGGGAGCACGGGCAAGCCTTTGATGTGTGCTTGAGTTACACGAGCTCCCAAGGCCGAGACCCAGGGACTCCGCACTGCGTGCGGAGATGCCGATCTTTTCGACAGGGGCTCCCATGCTGCGCGGCCCTGCCATCCGCCCAAACTGGTGCGTTAACTCGCCCGTGGCCGTTCGGAAAAGGCTGTTGGACATCGGTCATCTTCCCATGGGGATGAAAGTCACTGCTCATCCACCCAACGGTGACCAAGCACCTACTGTGCGCCAGGGACCCTGTGGTCACTGGAGCATGTCTGTGAACGGCACAGACACACGTCTCTGGGCTTTGGGGCCCACACTCCATAGGGAGGTCACGGACACTAAGTGACAAAGATCGGGTCAAATTGTATGGCGTTGGAAGACGCATGAGAAGCAAACAGAGGAGGAGCCAGGGCATGGGGGAGTGGGTGTGGCCTCGGGGCCCATCGAGGGGCAGTGGGAATCTGGGGGTCCACAGGCAGGGAATTCTGTGACCAGCTGGAAGCCAAGGTCATTTCGGATGCCCCTCGGTCAATGGCAGTCATTCACGTCCACCCTTCTGTCACTAAATCTATCACCAGGGGCCCCAGTAGAGAGCAAACTGACTGGCTGCAGTCTCACCGTTGTGGCCGAAGGTCACATGTCAGCACCAGCATCAGGAGGCAGCGGGCACAGTGGCGAAGGAACCCGGATCCGTCACAGGTGGAGAGGCGCGCCTGGCCAGCCCCGAGCTGCGTGGCACGTTCTTAGCGCTCCAGCCCCAGAGGGCGGCTTCCCGAGGAGGCTGGTGTGATGGGACTGGCGTGGGACGTGGGCGGAGCAGGCCGGCCCAACACATTTGGAAGCAATTTAGCGTCAGGCACCGGTGCTATTAAAGAAAAAAAGAGAAAAGCTCAGATCCTTCAGCCTTTCATCTGAAGTTTCCAATATGTGCACATCGATCGCATGAGAGGAACCCTGCCCGTAAATACCCCCCTGAAGAACGCAAAGGCCGGGAGAGCAGCGAAGGAGCATCCACGGTCCCGTAACCCCCACACTCGCAGTTCCCGGGGGTTTGCACGGCCTCTGGGGCCTCCTCCCGTCCGTTTGGAAGGAGCCGTGTGCTTCAGTGTGCACGTGTGTCCGTGCGTCCCCCACCGTGACGTCCCAGACACGTGTGCACGTCGGCAGCGCTCGCCCTCATCTCCACTCCCCGCAGCATCATGCTCCGCACCTGTGATGAGAGTGCACTCACCTAACCTCTTCCTGAGGAACACGGAAATGTTCACATGAAAAAAGTTTTGCATGTTTATATATATATATTATAGCAGAAACAGGTTTACAGTTGCTCACATGGAAAATAATAGAATAAAAAAATAACGAGAACAAACCGTTTCACCTCCTCACGACGCTACACCCCCTCGGGCCCACCTCTGCACCATCGGTTCCACCCGACCTAAGGAAATGTGGGGAAAGACACAATGCAGGACATTCACCGAAGCCTTGTTTCCCTGTGAGAAATCGCAAGCGACCCCCATATCCAACAGCAGGGGCAGTAGCCGGTCGTGTTGGACGATTACGCGGCCACAAAAGCTAACAAGCGTGAAAGCCATGCAGCAAAACAAAGACTTCAGGATGCGGGAGTGAGGGTTCGGGGTCCTCTGAACCCTGGCGACCAGTGTGCCCAGAAAGAGAAGGTTCGACGAAGCGGTCGCACCGGACCCTAGGGGGTCTTCTTTCCGGCGTGGTGTCAGGGCAACAGCAAGGGCCCTGGACGGGCCACCTGGTCCCTGTTCAAGCTCCAGCATCCACGGGCTTCCGGACCGCAGACAAACCCCAGCGCCTCTCCGTGCCTCAGTTTCCCCCTTCATCGGCCGGTGGAGCAAACATATCAGCATGTTTATGTAGACACACACGTTTCGGGCACACAGCATATACACTACGCAAAGCGTGTGCGAGTTGTTAAGAGCAGACTCAAAGATAGAACAGTGTTGGTCACTGCCTCCCTCGGATGCAGCCCACAAAAACGCCTCCTTCGGCGATCGCATCGGCCAGTCCTTAACGAAAGGAAGGAATTGCTGAGAAAGGATCAAGCTGGGAAGCATGAGAAGATTTCGTCAGAGCAGCAGAAGGCCTTTTCAAAAAAACCAAACCATCCTCTCTAACCCAACACACACTTGCCTGAGAGCCCGACACTGCACAGGAGTGGGCAAGAGGAGAGTGGCGTAGGGCAGGGCAGGGGGGATGTGGGGGGATGTGGGGGGATGTGGGGGGACACGTCTCTGCTCCTCGTGCCAAGCCAAGCCAAGCCAAGCCAAGGGGAAGGGGACCAGTGGGGTCCTCCGTGCCCAGAGCGGCAGGATGTGTGACCGCATCCTGCTCCCAAACAGCCTGCATCCCTTTGCGTTTACTGCACCTTGAAGGAGAGACGGCTTCCTTCCCTGGAGCAGAGCAAACACGTTCGCAGGGAGTGCAAGCAGCTTGGGTGCACCTTCCGGGGTCCAATCAGGAGACCGAGCTCCCACCCACTGTAATTCGGCCCCCGGTTGGGCACGTTCTGGGGTCTTTTACGCTGTGGTGTTTCTGTCTGGACAGCCTGCTTCAAAGCCCAGCACGGGGGGTCTGCGTGTCTCAGACGGCCAGGGCTTCCCGCGAGCAGAGCTCACTCCCGCTATTTTCCACGTCCCCTCGTTACGGGTCAGAAAGCTCTGTTGCCCCAACAGAAGGGTCTTCCCTGGCATCTGAGGCCCCCAGCTGCCCAGTGGAGGTGGTTTGTCCCATCCTGCTCAGCTGGGGACTGAACGCCAACCTGGGCCTGCGTGGTCCCAAGCCCCAGGGCTGCACCCGTGAGATGCGCTGCCCGTTTCCCTGAGTGGCTGTGGGGTTGTGGCGGGGGCGGAGCGAGCCTCAGAGGGAAATCCCAGGAAGGAACACCTGTCCTCCCGCCTCCTGTTCTCGCTCCTGGCAGGAGTCATCCAGTTAATCCTCGAGACACCTGGGAGACCCAAGGGCCATCCCCATCTGCTGACAAAGAAATGGAGGCAGGTGACAGAGCGAGGTGACGTCACCATCCTCAGTAGACGCGTTTATCGAAGCACCTGACCAGGGGCTCCTGTGGCAGGACTTAGTAACACGGGATCTTTCAATTCCACCGGCACGCGGCCCGAGACACGTCCCAGCACACGGCAGGTGAATAAAACCAAAATCGGGACCGGGGAGTCAAGACCGAGTGCCATTGGGGGCTGACCGGCAAGACATGGCAGTGGGGACAGTGTCTCCGCTGCGGTCACAGCTGCGCCCACAGAGCCTCACCTCGCGGTCCTAGAGCCGATGGCCCGCACGGGGCGGTGCAGGGTGCTGGTGGGGCCAGGACAGAGGCGAGGCCAAGTCCGCCTGTGGCCCTGCGTTGGGAGCCCCTTCCGGCCCACGGGGCTGCCACCAGCAAAGGACTGGACGGCGTGCACAGCAGGGCTAGGGGCCTGGGACGCGATGACCTCTCCGGAACACAGTGTCCACCTGTGGGAGACAGGGAGCAGGAGCCCGATCCTCCAGAACACTCCTCGCGCTCTGAGTTCTGAGGCCCTCGTGAAAGGCAGACACACACACCGAGCCGGGTTCTCAGCGAGGGGCCTCCGGCTCTTTGTAAGGAGAACCCGACCCCTTGAACAGGGCACTCAGGTTAATCCCAGGGCAGCGCTGGGTGGGTGGGGGACAAACGGAGGCAGGGATGCGCCCCCAGAACAGGCAGGAGGGCTGGGTGGGACGCAACACAGGGAGTAGGGAGGCCCGGAAAGGAAGGGCGGACGGGAGGAAGGGAAAGAGCCACCAACAGGCCTGCAGTGGGGACAAGAACTGCAGTCCCCGCAGCTGAGTCACGGGATCGACCGGGGGGGCACCTGCTGCGGCCAGGCTTCGGCGCAGGGGCAGCCTTACGCCAGAGCGCCGTGGTCTTCCCTGAGAGCCCAGCGGCCCTGCCCAGCGTCTGGGGGACGGGGAGGAGAGCGGGCGACGTGGCCACAGATCCACGGTCCGAGGAGCCTCGGAAACCAGGTGGAGAGCGAGCTCCCACGTCCACGCACTCACATAACAAAGTCAGCTACGTAAAAGCGATGTTCTGGTGGCGTTCGGTGCATTTGTGACGTTGTGTGACTATCACCATGCTCTTTCCAGAACTTTCTGTCCCCCGTTAAAAGCCCCCAGCCCCCTGTTCCCTAGAGCCTGCTGCCCTGTGGCCTTGCCTCTTCTGATGTCCTGGAAACGGACCACCCCACATGGTGCCGCTCAAGGCTGGCTCCTTCCGCTGCGACCATCTCCCAGGCCCGCCCCTGCTGCGGCGTGCGTGGGAACTTCCTGTTCACAGCTGAGTGGTGTTCCGTGGTGCGGAGGGGCCATGCGCTCGAGTTTGCGGAAGCTGTGGGTCTTCCCGGTGGGGGACGGGGTGGGGGGTGGGGGGTGGGGGGGCGGTGACCTGCCTCCAGGAAAACGGCTGCCGGTGCTGGAACGAGGGAGTCACTCAGGGCCTGTGCTCCAAGCCACCCACCGCCCTTTCTGGACCTGCCACCGGCCACAAAGTAAGAGTGGCTCAGCCCCCTGGCACACTGGGGGTCCGGACCCCACCTGGACGCTGACCACTGTGATGCAAATGCCCCCACCCCCTGCTTGGCCGGACCCTGGAAAAAGACCCTCCGCCTGGAGGGCAGGCACAAGCCCCCGCTGGAGAGAGGAACCTCTGACGGAGAAGCCACAGCCAGGCCTGGGGGCCTGCGGGCTTCTCACTGGGCTTCGCCTCTCCCAGTGCCAGCGTCTCCCAGGGGCTGAGCGGCTGCTCCACATGCAGCAAAGGGCAGCGGTGAGAAGCCGCCGTGCAGGGCCCTTGCTGTCCTGGGCACCAAGGAGACGGGATTGAGGTGTAAGTATGCAGAAGCTTCCAGAAGCAGAGCTCTTTTTCAGACTAGCTGCTGTGGGCCTTCCTGGGCAGTTCCATGTCGCTTTTAACAGCTTTAGAAGGGAATCAACGTGAAGAGCAAAGGAACAAACTCAGAACGCGGCCGCAGGTAGGTGTCTCGTAGGCACGGAGCCCGTGGGCACAGCCGCCGGGCTGCGACGCACAAAGGAACGCGCCTCCGCCAGGGAGGCTCCCCCCCCCCCC